>PVJA010048838.1:0-14015 GCA_004027025.1 Myocastor coypus
TTTAAATTTTATTTATTTATTTATTTCTTGTTTCAGAACCTTTGTTTGTTTATTCACTCATTTTTATGGCTGGCTCAGCCCGCCCCGAGGGTAGGGTTGGCGCAGCATGTGGTGCCGGGGATTGAACCGTGGTCCCTGAAGCCACCCAAGTCTTCCCATGCAGGCGCTTTAGACCACTGAGCCATCCCGCCAGGCCCCTAAGAATTTTTTATTTTATTTATTTTTTTCTTGTTTCAGAACCTTTGTTTATTCACTCATTCTTATGGCCGGCTCAGCCTGCCCCAATGGCAGGGCTGGCACAGCATGCGGTGCCGGGGATCAAACCGCGGTCCCTGAAGCCGCCCAAGCTTTCCCAAGCAGGCGCTTTAGACCACTGAGCCATCCCGCCTGGCCCCACCCGGGGAGCTTTTTAATCCAGCACTACAGTAGGTCCTCACACCTCCAGAATCCAGGCAGTGATGGGGTCCCCTAAACTTGCCCCGCTGTAGCCTCAGAGTCCATCTCTCAACCCAAAATACTAACCTCAGCTTCCTGGCCTCCTTAAGATCAGCTTAAGAATCCCATCCTGGGGCCCAGCAGGATGGCTCAGTGGTCTAAAGCGCCTGCTTGGGAAAGCTTGGGCGGCTTCAGGGACCGCAGTTCAATTCCCCGGCACCACATGCTGCGCCAGCCCTGCCCTCAGGGCGGGCATGAGCCGGCCATAAAATGAGTGAATAAACAAACAAAGGTTCTGAAACAAGAAAAAAATAAATAAAATAAAAAATTCTTTAAATAGCCGGGCGTGGGCCCAGCAGAATGGCTCAGTGGTCTAAAGCACCTGCTTGGGGAAGCTTGGGTGGCTTCAGGGACCGCGGTTCGATCCCGGGCACCACATGCTGTGCCAGCCCTGCCCTCGGGGCGGGCTGAGCCGGCCATAAAAATGAGTGAATAAACAAGCAAAGGTTGTGAAACAATAAATAAATAAATAAGCAAACAAACAAATAAATAAATAAATGCTTTAAAAAAAATAAATAGCCGGGCGTGGTGGTGCACGCCTATAATCCCAGCACTCGGGAGGCTGAGGCAGGAGGATGGGTGCGAGTTCGAGACCAGCCTGGGCTACAAAAGTGAGCTCAAGGCCAGCCTGAACTGCATAGCGAGACCCTGTCTCAAAAAGACAAAAAAAAAAAAAAAAAAAAATTAAAAATTAAAAATTAAGGATCTTGAAGTGGCGTGAGTGCTGCTGTCGCTGCTAGCGTTGAGTCCGCAAACGTGGCTGGACATGGGACTGGAAGATGACCAGAAGATGCTGACTGGATCCGGAGATCCTAAAGAGGAAGAAGAGGAGGAAGAGGAGGAGGAATTAGTGGATCCTCTAACAACAGTGAGAGAACATTGTGAGCAGCTGGAGAAATGTGTCAAGGCACGGGAGCGGCTAGAGCTCTGTGATCAACGTGTGTCTTCCCGGTCACAGACAGAAGAGGATTGCACAGAGGAGCTGTTTGACTTTTTGCATGCGAGGGACCACTGTGTGGCCCACAAACTTTTCAGTAGCTTGAAATAAATGTGTAGACTCACTCATTCGGCCTTCGTCAAAAAAAAAAAAAAAAAAAAAAATTAAAAATTAAAAAAAAAGCTCCCCTGGGGCCCCCGGTTTGATCCCCGGCACCACATGTTGTGCCAGCCCTGCCCTGAGGGCAGGCTGAGCTGGCCATAAAAATAAACAAACAAAAGTTCTGAAACAAGAAAAACAATAAAAATTTAAAAAAATAATAGCGCACACCTGTAACCCCAGCACTCATGAGGCTGAGGCAGGAGGATCGGTGTGAGTTCGAGACCAGCCTGGGCTACAAAAGTGAGCTCAAGGCCAGCCTGAACTGCATAGTGAGACCCTGTCTCAAAAAGACAAAAAAATAATAATAATAAAAATAAAAAAATAATAATTAAAATTAAAAAGCTCCCCTGCTTTGGAAACATTTTTAATTTGGCCAGTAGTCTCTAATAAGGGAACCGATTGGGCAATGTATGAATTATCAGTATAAATGTTAAGGGCCTGTGTAGGGAAGGCAGCCTAGGGCTGCAATGACAGCCTGTAGCTCTGTCAATTGAGCTGAGACACTATGTGTCTGAAAAGTTATGGTGGTATCCAGAAAAGTATAGGCAGCTATGCCTGATGAAGAACCATTGGTGAACACCACTAAAGCATCTGCTATAGGTGTATTTATTTTTCAATTTTATTTATTTTTTGTTTGTTTATTCACTCATTTTTATGGCCGGTTCAGCCCACCCCAAGGGCAGGGCTGGCGCAGCATGTGGTGCCGGGGATCGAACCTCGGTCCCTGAAGCCGCCCAAGCTTTCCCAAGCAGGTGCTTTAGACTACTGAGCCATCCTGCCAGGCCCTGCTATAGGTTTAAATACTGTGATTTTTGGGAAAACTATCTCGAGGTGATTGACAAAATCAGTGAGTTTGTCTGGGGGATAGTGATTATCTACGAATCCTGCATAAGTCGCCAGAGCAACAGGCCAAGAATCAGTGGTCTGCAGAAGCCAATTGACTTGTTCTTGAGTATAGGGTTGTATAATAGCATCCGGTTCGGGGCCTGGCAGGATGGCTCAGTGGTCTAAAGCGCCTGCTTAGGAAAGCTTGAGCAACTTCAGGGACCACGGTTCGATCCTCGGCACCACATGCTGCGCCAGCCCTGACCTCAGGGCAAGGCTGAGCCAGCCATAAAAAAAAAAAAAAAAAAAAAATAGCATCCGGTTCTCTGCCAAAATAGAATCTTCCTTGTTTTCTGCCCAAGATAATAAGGTCAGCCACTGCCTGATAATAGGGTTCAATGACCTTTTTGGGAGTAACAGGTAAATGGACCCACATCGAGGGTGCTGTCTGCCAAAACACAGCTGTTGGAGAGAGCCTTGTCTTACAAATAAGAAATATCAAGGGCCTGTTGTAGACCATAAAGGTAATGGTCTGAGAGTGGATAGCTTGTTCTACCACATTTATAGCCCGTCTACCTTCCACTGTAAGCTCACGAGGGGATGTGGGATCAGGGTTCCCATTTGATATGTCGTAGAGGGGTTTTAAGTCACCTTTGCTAATCTTTAAACATGGAGTAAGCAGCCAGGCATGGTGGCGCATGCCTGTAATCTCAGCACTCGGGAGGCTGAGGCAGGAGGATGGGTGCGAGTTCGAGACCAGCCTGGGCTATGAAAGTGAGCTCAAGGCCAGCCTGAACTGCATAGCGAGACCCTGTCTCAAAAAGACCAAAAATAAAATAAAATTTAATAAATAAATAAACATGGAGTAAGCCAATTGACATCTCCTAGGAATTTTTGGAAGTCATTTAAGGTCTTTTTTTTTTTTTTTTTGTCTTTTTAAGACAGGGTCTCGCTGTGCAGTTGAGGCTGGCCTTGAGCTCACTTTTGTAGCCCAGGCTGGTCTCGAACTCGCACCAATCCTCCTGCCTTAGCCTCCCAAGTGCTGGGATTACAGGCGTGAGCCACCACGCCCAGCTCATTTAAGGTCTTGAGTTTATCTAATCTCAATCATGGCCTCTGAAAAAATCTTGGATCCCTTCATCTGGAAACCTAGGTATGTATATGGCTCTGTAAGCTGAACCTTCTCAGGGACGATCTGTAGCCCCCTATCATTTAGAGCTATTTGTAATTCATGATAGCATTGCAGGGCTTCCTCCCCATGTTTTCCAGCCACCAAAATGTAGTCCATATAATGTATTATATATATATATATATATCTATGGCCAGTGGGTCCTGATTTTTTGAATAGATGTGGCAACAAAGGACTGGCACAGCGTAGGGCTGTTTGTCATGCCCTGTGGTAGGACACACTATTAAAATCTTTTCATTGGCTCCCTAAAATTAATGGCAGGCACACTGAAAGCAAATCGTTTTTGATCATCTGGGTGTAGGGGGATAGTGAAAAAGCAATCCTTCAAATCAATAATGATTTTAAAATAACCCAAGGGTATCCCAGAGGGAGAGGGAAATCCTGGCTGTAAGGCTCCCATTAGCACCATGGTCTTATTTACTGCCCTGACATCCTGTAACAATCTCCATCTGCCAGATTTTTTCTTAATCGGGAAGATAGGCGTGTTCCAGGGGGAATTGCTAGGGATGATGTGGCCTGCATCAAGTTGTTACTGTACCAACTGTTGCGCAGCCTTAAGTTTTTCTTCTGAGAGAGGCCATTGATCGACCCATTCAGGCTCATCGGATAGCCAGGTAATTTTTTCCACATGGATCACAGGAGAATCAATAGCCCCTACGGAAAATGGCCTATGTCTGCTGTTTTGATTAGGTGAGGGCTCTATGGGTTGTATAATTCCTGAGCTATGCTTTCCCAGGCCTTGGCCTGGGAGATATCCTTTATTTAGCATCTGTGCAGTAACAGTGGTCTTAGGGATTCCCATGATTAATCCTATCTGTGACATGATAGGTTCTGGCCCTAGTATGAATTGCTGAATCATTATGGTGGTCATCTAACATGCCTGAAGCCCTTAAAACAACAGCTTATCTTCCCAAAGACCACCTCCCCCTTCTTCTCCAACTCAGCCCAGGTTACAATTTCCTTACACTTGTTCCGCCATCTCCAGGAAGGCTCCAGTCAGCTCCTCAGGTAAATCTAAACATCCTTCTCAAATCCCACCCCTGGTAAAAGGTCATAAAAGCCTCAGCCTCCCTTTGTTCTAATTCAGATAATTCTTTATCTTCCCCGAATTTTCTCCATGTCCTCCAAGAGAATAAAACCCCTTTTCCCTTTTTCCTTCTGCCTGTTTCTCTGCTGAAACACTGCGGAAAACCTATCATGACAATAGGTCCCTGCCCAAAGGTTTATGGGTAGTCCTATGACATATGGTTGTATGTCTCCTTGGTTGCTTTCTTGATCTTTCCATGTTAAAACTCTTGAACTCCTTTCAGGGTTATTGCTTTGACCAATTCCCCTTAAATGAGTAAGGGTTGTCTCTAAGGGCCAGGTTGTGGGCCAGTCTTCTCTTTTTATGATTGTAACATGAGCACCTGTGTCTATTAGCCCAGAAAATCTCTTGCCATCCAACCACAGGTCATGAGGGGCTTTTGGGTTGACAAAAGTTGTGCTCAACAGACATCCGACGACCCAAATCCCTTGTTACCTCTTTGGTGTGAGACAATCTTATTGGAGGTGGGGACCAGTGGTAGAAGTAATAATTGAGCAAGTCTTTGGTCCGCATTAATGGTGGCAATATTGTTAGGTGAAGAAACCAGTATTTTTATCTCACCAGTGTAATCATTGTCTATCACCCCAGGAGAGATGTGTAACCCATCAGTAGTTGAAAAGCTACGTCCCAATACAAGAGCAAAAGTATCGGAGAGTAGGGGACCAAATATGCCAGTAGGAAGGACTTTTATCCCCATCTCAGGGGTTAGTACTGTGTGGGAGGTGGAACCGAGGTCCAATCCCCCACTCTCTGGCGTGGCCCTGAAGAGGGTTGAAATGGATTGCTGTGAGCTGGAACAAAACCGATCGCCCCAGGGGTTTGTGTGGGGTTGGGGGCCTGGGGCTGGCCCCGTTTCCCATTTCCCTGGCAAGGGGGGAGGAGGTTGCCATCGACATCATGCTTAGAGCAACATGCATTGGTCCAG
Organism: Myocastor coypus; assembly: GCA_004027025.1. Taxonomy (NCBI): domain Eukaryota; kingdom Metazoa; phylum Chordata; class Mammalia; order Rodentia; family Myocastoridae; genus Myocastor; species Myocastor coypus. The sequence continues at coordinate 5,621 of PVJA010048838.1, forward strand.
TGATTCCCTCGGCGACACCTAGGGCATAAAGGGGGCTCTCTTTTTTCCTTACTGGGTTTATGCAGGTTGGGAGTGGAAGGAGCCAAAGCAGGGCCGGCCCTTTGGCCCAATAATCTTTAGAGAAATCTCCAGCCATGCCACAATTGAAGCACCTGTGAGAGTTGCGAGTAGCAAGAAATTGAGGAACGGAGTTGAAGCCTTGTAAAGCAGCGGCCATAGCGATCCCGCTGTGGAAGGTGGGCCCAATTTCCTCACAAAGACGGATGTAACCAGAGAGATCAGTTTTGTTTTTGTGAGGTCAAATAGGCTGACAATTTGAATTTTCAAAGGCAAGTTGTTTAAGAAAGTCAGAACTGGGTTCTGTTCTGAGACAAGCAGTGGACAAAATCTGCAAAGGGCTCCTCAAGGGCCCTGCCAGCTGATGGTAAGAGAGGAAGGCTCGCCCCTCATGGGAAGTTTTTTCCAAGCCCACGAGGCGGCTGTATGAATTTGGGCGAAAAGGCCTGCATCATATCGCATTTGTGCCTTGGTGGTGACAAAAGCCACCAGTGCCCGTAAGCACAGATAAGGTCCAGGGATCACCGTTATCCCTCACCATTTTATCACAACTGTGAAAGAATTACGATTTCCGTAAGAGATAATTGCCCCCGGAAAGAGTGACTTTAGTGCCCCAGCAAGATGGCTCAGTGGTCTAAAGCGCCTGCTTGGGAAAGCTTGGGCGGCTTCAGGGACCGCGGTTCGATCCCTGGCACCACATGGTACGCCACCCTTGCCCTCGGGGCGGGCTGAGCCGGCCATAAAAACGAGTGAATAAACAAAGGTTCTGAAACAAGAAAAAAATAAAAAAAGAGTGTCTTTAGTTAAAGTGTGCCAATCCCTGGGGGTTAGCCATCCCTCCGGAGTCAAGCACCGCGATAGTGTAAGATGCGGTGGAGCCATATTAAGCAACAGCCGTTTTAAGCTCCTTGAGGGCCTTAACATCAAACGGAGTGTGGGCCCGTATGGCCTGTTGCGCTTCACCATCCTCGGCAGGGGGACCAGGCGTCTCAGTGACCGGGAAGGCAAAAGGTGCCGAAGGACGGCGAGAAGATGGCAGAGGGCCAGAAACTCGATTAATTTAGCTCAAAGGACTCACCGGGATTTGTCTTTCTGGAAGTGAGCCTCTACCCACAGAATAATCTTACTTTTATTGAATACCAAAGGACAGCCTACAGAATTTGCATAACTGCTTTGGGGAATGCAGACTAAAGACCACTACTTCTATCACCATTTACCTAACATCAGGTTAATACAAATGCTAATTGAAAACATTCCAAGCAGGGGAGGAGACAACAATCAAGGAGCCATCTTGAATCCAGGTTTCAGGAATCCCCAAGTAACCTCCTACAGCTGTCCTTGGGCTTTATTGTTCTCTACTTAAGATGCCTGGTCCTTATCTCTACAAGGAGGGGGAGGGAAAGAGGAGAAAATGGTGGGCGAAGACCGAAGTGTGTGAGGGCGCTGAGTCAGCGAGCAGGCAAGATGAAGGAGCTGTGACGCAAGCCAAGAGGCAGGGTCAGGAGGGGGAACAGGTGGAGCCGTTGAAGGGGCAGAAAGAAGTGGCGGGAAAGCCGGGCGTGGTGGCTCACGCCTGTAATCCCAGCACTTGGGAGGCTGAGGCAGGAGGATTGGTGCGAGTTCGAGACCAGCCTGGGCTACAAAAGTGAGCGCAGGACCAGCCTCAACTGCATAGCGAGACCCTGTCTCAAAGACAAAAAAAAAAAGAAGTGGCGGGAAAAGAGAAACTGGCAGAGGAGAAGAAGCGCCATGTTGAGGGTTCCCAGAGCAAGTAGCTGCGCTATGTTGTTGGGAATAGGCAGTAGCCGCCTGATCGAGGAGATCCCAGTCTGGGGAGTCCGAAGACACCAAAGGAAGAGGAGGATAAAGACGAGTGGGACGAGGAGGAGTGGATGGGCGCAGTTTATCAATAGAGGCAGGAGGGTCTGGATCAGAGTCAGGCATGTCAAACACGACAGAAGGAGCGGGAGAGGTTGGCGGGCGCACAACAGTGAAAGAGACAGGTGGAGGAGAGGATGGGGTCAGTAGAGGCGCGAGGGCACAGCAGAGGCGCACAGGTGAGCCTCACCCTGACGGACAGCCTCCTGGGTGGAGGGGTCCCAGGGATGTTGGGTTAAGATTTCCTCAAGGGGCCCGGCAGGATGGCTCAGTGGTCTCAAGCGCCTGCTTAGGAAAGCTTGGGCGGCTGCAGGGACCACGGTTCGATCCCCGGCACCACATGCTGCACCAGCACTGCCCTCAGGGCAGGCTGGGCCAGCCATAAAAATAAAAGTTATGAAACAAGAAAAAAAAAATGAAATAAAATAAAATAATAGTTAATAAGATTCCAATACGAAAAGGCTTTTGGGGCGGCTCAGTGATCTAAAGCGACTGCTTGGCAAAGCTTGGGCAGTTTCAGGGACTGCGGTTCGATCCCGGGCACCACATGCTGCGCCAGCCCTGCCCTCGGGGCGGGCTGAGCCAGCCATAAAAATGAGTGAATAAACAAAGGTTCTGAAACAAGAAAAATAAAATAAAATAAAACTAAATTAGAAAGAAAAGGCCATGACCTGGACCTTAGCAGGGCCAAACACTCTGTGAAAGTCCGATAAAGTGTCACCAACCCTTTTCCATTTTTTTGAATCAATGGTACCCTCTAGCGAGAACCATGGAGAAACCTTATGAACAAATTGAAAAAAAAGGATCAAATCTTTATGTTTAACCTTTACTCCTCATGTCTTGAGAGCCTCAGAGATACCTTCAAGTAACATTTCATGTTCACTTAATGCTTGCTCCATCACGGGGAAGGGGGAGGGGGGTGACCATTCCCTTACTGAGGTTCAGGTGACGCGCCAGGCTACCAGGAAGTGGGGACCTCAGAGATCTTGAATACCGCGGCTTTAGTTGTGGAACAGTTCCGGCACTAAATCCTTCGTACCAGGGGAATCCACGTTGGACGTCACTTGACCCGTCCAGCAGGTCATAACATGGGTTCTCACCTGGGGAAGGAGTTGGGATGAAAACAAGGACAGGGCAAGAGACACGCAAAATGAAGACAAGACAGGAGGTCTGACCAAGTCACCTTTATTGAGGAAGTGAATGGGGTTTAAGTAAGGATGGTAAAGAAACCAGAAACTGCGTCTGCGGTTATCTAGCAACTGGGGGAGGTCATAGGAATGTGCAAGTCAAGGAAAGCAGAGGTTCATGGGAAACGGAAAGCTAAGGCTCATATTGCCGTAGGCGGGCATGAGAAGTTCCTGGTCAGGCTAGATTTGTGCTTTCTTACAAGGGGATCTTTTAGCTCCCCACAGGTGTGTGCCACCAGGTTTTTGTGGGCAACTCAGCACACCTGGGCTGCTGGGACCAGCACGCAGCGCCACAAATCAAATCCAGGTCCTTGCACTTGCTGGACAGGCACTCAGACCGCTGAGCTAACTCCGCTAACTGCAAATTTAATCAGTTCTTCCTGCTCTATACCCCTCAGAAGTATTTCCTCTAGGGTAACTGTTCTCCAGAGTCCTAGGCTGCAATTCCAGAAGCTTCAGCCACCGATCTTATAAAGTCTCCTTTCTGTTTTATCCTTTCTCTAGCCACTCTGGTTTCCTTTCTAAAATGTAGAGATAAGGACCGAGCATCTTAAGTAGAGAACAATAAAGGCCAAGGACAGCTGTAGGGAGTTACTTGGGGATTCCTGAAACCTGGATTCAAGGACGCAGTTAACCGTTTATTCTAATGGCTCCTTGATTGTCTCTCCCTTTGCTTGGTATGTTACTGGTTGTCTCCTCCTCTGCTTGGAATGTTTTCAACTAGCATTTGTATTAACCTAACCTTAGGTAAATGGTAAAAGAGGTAGTGATCTCGTTTATATTCCCCAAAGCAGTTATGCAAATTCCTTAGCCTGTCCTTGAATACTCAATAAGAGTAATATCCTTCGGTGGGTCAGGGCTCACTTCGAGAGAGACAAACCTCCTCTGAGCTAAATTCATCGGGTTTCTCGTCATTCCTTTTGGCACCGACACCAGAATATTACAACACTAAAACTAGGGGCTGGGGAGATAGCTCCGAGGCACAAGTGCCTGCTGGGCAAGTGCAAGGTCGTGAGTTCGAACCCCGGTCCCCCCCCCAAAAAAAAAAAAAAAACAAAACACTAAAACTAGAGAGGAGGGCCAGTGAGAAAGCTCAGTGGACTAAAGCACCTGCTTAGGTAAGCACACAGGGACCACAGTTCGATCCCCAGCACCACATGCTGTACCAGCCCTGCTCCCAGGGTGGGCTGAGCTGGCCACAAAAAAAAAAGTAAAATAAAAATAAAACCACAGCCGGGCGTGGTGGCTCACGCCTGTAATCCCAGCACTTGGGAGCCTGAGGCAGGAGGATTGGTGCGAGTTCGAGACCAGCCTGTGCTACAAAAGTGAGCTCAAAGCCAGCCTGAACTGCACAGTGAGACCCTGTCTCAAAAAGCCAAAAAAATAAATAAATAAATAAAATAAAATAAAATAAAACCACAGAGGGGCCCGGCGGGATGGCTCAGTGGTCTAAAGCGCCTGTTTGGGAAAGCTTGGGCGGCTTCAGGGACCTCGGTTCCATCTCCTGCACCACATGTTGCGCCAGCCTTGCCCTCGGGGCAGGCTGAGCCGGCCATAAAAATGAGTGAATAAACAAACAAAGGTTCTAAAACAAGAAAAAATAAATAAATAAAATTTAAAAATAAAAAATAAAACCACAGAGGATGTAGCTCGGTGGTGGAGCACTTGGTGACCATGCTGTAAAGCAACAGCACTTCAAAATATTTCTCTTTGCAGTTCCCTGAAAGATGTTTTCTTTTTTCTTTATTCCACCACACCCCACAAAATTTATTATTTTACATTATTATTTAGTTAACCTCTGCCTGGAGTGGGTGGTACTGGCAATGAAACCCAGAGCCTTTCACTGAGCTGAATTCTGAGTCAGTCCCCCACCACCCCCACTGTGTGTATGTGTGTGTGTGTGTGTGTGTGTGTGTGTGTGTGTGTGGTACCAAGGTTCGAACTCATGACCTTGTACTCACCAAGCATTTATGCTGCTGAGCTATCTCCCCGACCCTTTTTTTTTTTTTTTTTTTTTTTTTTTTTTTTTTTTTTTTTTTTTTTTTTTCTTTTTTTTCCTTTTTTTGAGATGAAATCTTACGAGATTGCCCAGATCAGGCTCAAAACTGAGGCTTGGGCAGGAGGGTTGTTGTAAGCTTGTGGCCAGCCTGGACTGCATAAACGAATTCAAGCCTGGCCTGCATTCCATAGGCAGACCCTGCTTTCAAAATAAAAACCTGACCAAGTCGGAGACTTGCCCGGCTCTCTGTGTGGGAATTTTCCTCACCCGGATGGATCTTACTCGCTCTTCAAGCACCCATCACAGTGGGCTTCTCTCCCTGGAGCCACCTGCCTGCATCTCAGTCCTTGAGATCATAACAAGTAAACTAAAACACAAGCAGACTCCAAACAGTGACAGGCAAATAGTAGTGCTTCTTGTTCCCAATGTTAAACATTGTGCAACTATTTGTGCAACCACTCTCTGTCTCTCTGCACCTCCTATTACAACCATGAAGCCAGAGATATTTGTTAGTTTCTGATTGTCTTTATGCTCCTAGCACCTACCCTCACACCTAACAGGGGCTTTGTGTGTGTGTGTGTGTGTGTGTGTGTGTGTGTGTGTGTGTGTGTGTGTGGTACCAGGGATTGACTCAGGACCTCGCACTTACCAGCCAAGCACTTACTCCACTCAGCTATCTCCCTGGCTCTGACAGGTGCATTTTTTGTGATTAATGTTTGCATCAATCTAGAAATCCAGGCATCCCTTCAACACGCCCATCTCACTTTCCTTGGGGATAGATAATAGACGATAGACTGTGGACAGTGGCTGAAGCCAGAGGGAGGTCACAGGGTGGCCAGGGCAAGATCAGTCTCAAGAATTTAGGGGCTGGGGAGATAGCTCCTGCCTGGCAAGTGCCTGCCTGGCAAGTGCAAGGTCCTGAGTTTGAACCGCACTCCCACCAAAAAGAAAGAAAGAAAGAAAGAAAGAAAAGGAAGGAAGGGAGGGAGAACTCAGTGGTGCCAGAGACAAGCCATGTGGAGAAGCTATTTGGCAGAGGGGCTTCACCTGTTATCCAACCTCTCAGGTGTATGGATGATGAATGTACTGCAGCCCCCTCCCTAAAGCCTTCCCATCAGCAGAGAGGACTCCACATGGCCTCAATTTCCATATTCCAGGTCTGGTCTCTTTTTCTCCATCCTCTCACTGTCCTACCCTGGGAACCAGGAGAACTACATGGGACGCAGCATTTGCCACCTGAGCAGGGACCTGGGGAGGGAGGAAATGCATCTCCCTGCAGGTAAGAGGGGACTTCTAGCTGAGTGCACACAAAATAGGCTTAGAAGAAGCTGAAGAGAGAAATAGGCTTAAGGGAGGCCAAACAAACGAAACTCATTAGGGCCAGAGAGAGAAAGGGCTCACAAGAAATGAAAAGAAAAGAGATGCATTGATTTGATAAAGTGTTAAGCATAAAGCAAGTGGGTTTTCAAGAGCACCAAATACATAGACAACTCCTTGCTCTTATTTTGAAACTCTATTTGTTGAGCCGGGCGTGGTGGCGCACGCCTATAATCCCACCACTCAGGAGGCTGAGCAGGAGGATCGGTGCGAGTTCGAGACCAGCCTGGGCTACAAAAGTGAGCTCAAGGCCAGCCTCAACTGCATAGCGAGACCCTGTCTCAAAAAGACAAAAAAAAAGAAACTCTATTTGTTTATGTCATAGCCGGCTCAGCCCACCCTGGGGGTGGGGCTGGCACAGCATGTGGTGCCAGGGATCAAACCAGGGACCCTGCAATTGCCTAACCTTGCGCTTTAGACCACTGAGCTATCTCACTGGCCCCATCCTTGCTCTTCTTTTGTATTCTCATACTTGCTTTTCTTTGGTGGACCTGGATCAAGGAATGTCTCAGTAGCTGTGTGCCTGTTGGGATGAGAACAGAGGATTTCGCTCAGAGCACTATTTTTTATTTTATTTATTTATTTTTTGTCTTTTTGAGACAAGGTTTCGCTATGCAGTTGAGGCTGGCCTTGAGCTCACTTTTGTAGCCCAGGCTGGTCTCGAACTCGCACCAATCCTCCTGCCTCAGCCTCCCGAGTGCTGGGATTACAGGTGTGAGCCACCACGCCCGGCTCAGAGCACTATTTTAAAACCAAGACCTGAGCATAAAAGGGATAATAAGGCAACAGCCCCACCAGTAATAGAGCTTGAACCATCTGGCATGCCTCCAGCATACAAGGAAGGAACAGTGGGGGTCAAGAAAGATCTTTCTCCCCTAGAGGAATGTTCTGCCACAGTACTTAATGGTGTCAAGAGCAGCAGCTGCTACGGCTTCTACTCAGAGAACTTTGCTGTGCCACAGGTTGAAATTTCCACCTCTCAAGAGAAAGACCGTCTTCTCTTTCTCCCTCATAATCAGAGTTAAAAGAAGCCTGAGGAGCAAGGAAGTCCATGGGGGGATTTCATCATGTCAGCCCTGGTGCTGAACTCCAAGTCCCTAATAGTCTGGGACAGGTCAGATGTGTTCAAGAAGTCACACATCTTAAGACCTTAGAAGTATTAAAACAGCCAGGCGTGGTGGCGCACGCCTGTAATCCCAGCACTCGGGAGACTGAGGCAGGAGGATCACTGTGAGTTGGAGATCAGCCTGGGCTACAAAAGTGAGCTCAAGGCCAGCCTGAACTGCATAGTGAGACCCTGTCTCAAAAAAAGACAAAAATAAATAAATAAATAAATAAATAAGTAAATAAAATAAAATAAAACAAAACACACCAGTTATGCCAGCACTTGGGAGGCTGAGATAGAATTCTTTCCTTTTTGAGGGAGAGGGATAGAATAATTTCAAACTCAAGACCAGCTTGGACTATCAAGTGAGCTCAAGGCCAATCTGAACTACACAATGAGACTGTCTCAAAAAGACAAAGAAAGGAAAAGAATTAAAACAGGCAGTTGGGCATGGTGATGCATGCCTGTAATCCCAGCACTCGGGAGGCTGAGGCAGGAGGATCAGTGCGAGTTCAAGACCAGCCTGGACTACAAAAGTGAACTCAAGACCAGCCTGGACTACAAAAGTGAGCTCAAGGCCAGCCTGAACTGCATAGCGACACCCTGTCTCAAAAACACAGATATAAATAAATTATTAATTAATTTAAACCGGGCGTGGTGGCTCACGCCTGTAATCCCAGCACTCGGGAGGCTGAGGCAGGAGGATCGGTGCGAGTTCAAGACCAGCCTGGGCTACCAAAGTGAGCTCAAGGCCAGCCTGAACTGCATAGTGAGACCCTGTCTCAAAAAAGA
>PVJA010048839.1:0-13921 GCA_004027025.1 Myocastor coypus
GGATTACAGGTGTGAGCCACCACGCCCAGCTCTAAAGAAATCTTAAGAATTTCCCCAAACAGCTCAGCAGATTAAAGTGCCTGCAAGCAGGCACAGGGGCTGGGGGTATCAATCCCTGGGCCTGCCCCCAGGGTGCACTAAAAGGGCAATTGAGACAGGACATGGTGTGGAGTGCCTCCAATCCCAGCTCTTGGGAAGCTGTAAATAGGCAGATCACTATAAGCATGATCTAGTAGTGAGACCCTAAACATCCTGTAGACCCTTCCCTAAAAAAATACAAAGAAAGAAAGAAAAAAAATCCAGCTTTTGACTCTAAAATTCTCTTAAAGTATATGTTTGACTTCTACCATGTGATTGTGAAACATTTTGTTTGTTCTTATGTCATTTTATAGTTAAATGACAGTGGACAGGGCTGGCCAGATATTGCGTAGAATTGAAGTGCCTACTTAGGTAGGTGCAGGGGCTGGGTTTCAAACCAGTGTGCCCTGCTGGCTCTGCCCCCGAGACACACTGTGTAACCCCAGTGCTTAGGAGCCTGAAAACAGGAGGATCACTACAAGTTCAACCTGTGTGGTGTGGCCCTGAAAAACCCTGTAGACTGTGTACTAAAAATTAATGGACACTGGACAGATGATATCTGAAGCAGAAACTTGTGGGCCTGCCCATTTTGCATTTCTCATGAACACAGTCCCCTCAGGAGTCATATGGATGAAAGAAGTCTACTTCCTGTAATATTCTAAATGCAAAAGTAACTTAAGAAAACCTAAACGTCCCTACCAATCACATAGGACATACACAAAATGTGAGTCTTAAAATACACAGGGTTTCAGAAGGCTATACTTAAAAACTTATTCACATGATCAATACTTAACTAGCTTTTATAACCATAAGAGATGTTTTAAGCCACATTATTTTCTACTTTTAACCTTAACATATCACAAGTAAAATTTAAAATATTTTTTATTTTAGTGAATTGTAAACATCAATGATAATTTCAAATTGAATACGTCGTTTATAATATAAACCAACTGTGGCCGGGCATGGTGGCGCACGCCTGTAATCCCAGCACTTGGGAGGCTGAAGCAGGAGGATCGGTGCGAGTTCGAGACCAGCCGGGGCTACTAAAGTGAGCTCAAGGCCAGCCTGAATTGCATAGCGAGACCCTGTCTCAAAAAGACAAAAAAATAATAATATAAACCAACTGTTAAGGCCAGCCAGATCGCTCAGTGGACTAAAGCACCTATTTAGATATGCATAGGGACTATTTAATCCCCAGTGTGTCATGCTGTCCCCACCCCTAGGGTGCGCTCACACTGGGACTGGCTGTGGTGGTACACGCCTGTAATCCCACTGCTTGGGAGGCCAAAAGCAGGAGAATCACTATGAGTCCAATCTGTATAATGAGACCCTGTACAAAACACATTAAAAAAAGTTTTATCAATTTTGTTTCTTTAATATTTTTCTTGAACAATATTCCAATATGTAAGCTTTGTCCTGTTGGCTTTTCTTCTGATTTTGGTTGATCTACACAGGTGTTTTTTTTTTTTTAAAGAATTTTATTTTATTTTATTTTTTCTTGTTTCAGAACCTTTGTTTATTCATTCATTTTTATGGCCGGCTCAGCCCACCCCGAGGGAAGGGCTGGCGCAGCATGTGGTGCCTGGGATCAAACCGCAGTCCCTGAAACCGCCCAACCTTTCCCAAGCAGGCGCTTTAGACCACTGAGCCATCCCGCCAGGCCCTACACAGGTGTTTTTAACAACTGCAAAAATTGGAACACTTACAAATAATGAATTAGGCATAAGCAGATTACAATTTAAGTATTTTCTATCTTTAAAACAAATTGAACTCTTCATACATTTACATAACAGTAACAAGAATTTTGATAACTAATTACTATAAACTAGAAAATCACTAAAGAAACTGGCTGGCTTTGGTGGCACACATACGCCTATAATTCTAGCACTCTGATCAAGTTCAAGCACATTCTGGTTAACCTGGCAATTTAAGCAAGATCAAAAGGGTTAGAGACAGAGTTCATTGCAAAGATCATGGATTCAATCACTAGTACCAGAGTAAATTAAATAAGAAAGTATCACCTAAAACTAGGTAACTGTACTTCATATCACCTGCCATTTATTTACTTACATCTTCAAACCTTCTCCTAAGGAAAACATTCCTCCAGGCATACAACTAGTAAGAATAATCAATTTTCTACAAGAACAAAAAAATTTTCTTAAGGGCATAAAGTGTGTTCTGTCTTCTGCTTTTAGTGGGAGACAATGTTACTATGGATAAGCTTTTAACATTTCCAAAAATAAATCCAATTATATAGGATTAGTCACATATAAAAACTAAGATAAATCTGTACTATGACCTTAGAGAAACATGCAATAAAAAACAAACAAACAAACAAAAAATGCAATAATTTTTCATTTACATGGTAAAATAAGCAAACAGCCTTGAAACATACTGTTTCTATGTTGCAAGAAAGCAAACTTGCTAAAGGTGGGTTACTGGTGTGTTAACTATTCCAGGAAACCGGAATAAAGTTTCACAAAGGCATTTTTAATTTCTATATTACTCTGCATGACATGTATAATCCAAAAACAGGAGCTCGATTAGGGGCAGCAAAACTAATGGCTTACTTACGTAATACATTGAGTTCAAAAATTTTCATTGTCATCAGATAAACAAATTGAGCTTGCTCAGAAACATGGATCACTTCTTATACTTGACCTTTGGTTGCTGCAAATCTTTAACTCAAACAGCATTCTATACATATAATCACCAGTTTCTGTTCAAAATTGAAAATACTAAAGGGAGAAAAAAAAAAAAAAAAGGAACAAAACCAGCTCTGAATACAAGCGCTACTTAGGTCTCAATGAGTATTACCTTCAGCATTTGCTCATTCTCAGCTGCAAAAAGGGAGACTGAACCAAAGACCAACTTAAACAGCTTGAGGTACAGGTTGGAGAGCTCCACATTGGAGCCCATTTCTGGCAGACGATCCAGCAGATATTCCACCAGGATGGTAGCAAACAGAGCAGAGGTAGTAGGATTTGCCAAAAAAGAATTGGCAACAATCTGTCAAAATAAGAACGCACAGGATAAAAGCAATTCCTTCCCTAAGGCAGCTTTCAAAGAAAATAAGCTTCCCCCCAAAAAAACTCAAGTTGGTATCAGATATACAAAAAAGTTAATTATCTGGCAAAAGGAAACAAACACTTTGCCGAGCCTTCAGCCACCAGTTCATGTCTAGCACCTAATCTGTTTCACTCTCTCCATCAAATACCAAGAGCTTGCATTTAACATACATTTAATTTTCATGAATAGAGGCCCGGTGGGATGGCTCAGTGGTCTAAAGCGCCTGCTTGGGAAAGCTTGGGCAGCTTCAGGGACTGCGGTTCGATCCCTGGCACCACATGCTGCACCAGCCCTGCCCTCGGGGCAGGCTGAGCCAGGCATTATTTTTATTTTTTTTTTGCTTTTTGAGACAGGGTCTCACTGTGCAGCTCAGGCTGGCTTTGAGCTCACTTTTGTAGCCCAGGCTAGTCTCGAACTCACAACGATCCTCCTGCCTCAGCCTCCCAAGTGCTGGGATTACAGGCATGCGCCACCACGCCCGGCTTGAGCCAGCCATTAAAATGAGTGAATAAACAAAGGTTCTGAAACAAGAAAAAAAATAAATAAATAAATAAATAAATTCTAAAAAAAAAAAAAAAAATTTTTTTCATGAATAAAAGGAACTGGTCCACTATATCTCAATTTTCTGAAAACTGTTTTCACAAATATTATGGATTACTTGGTTATATATAAGCATATGCTTGGGGCTGGGGAGATAGCTCTGTGGCATAAGTGCCTGCTTGGCAAGTGCAACAAGGTTGTGAGTTCAAAATTCTTAAGTCACATTATTTTTAAAATTTTAAAAATCAATGAAACAAAGTATTCAACAGATCAGCAAAAGCATTTTAAAGTGAATGTTTAAAGAATGTAAGAAAGGAGGCTTTTATAAGTAAATGGATGCAACTACAGACTGTACTGGAAGTGAAATAAATCATACCCACAATTGTACTGTCTCACTAATGTAAAAACCTAAATGAGTAAATAAGATCTGAAAGGTGTAATAGGTACAAAGTACAATTAGATACTGTGAAAAGAATCTGTTCAATGGGAAGGAAAAAATGGGATGAGGAAAAGGACAAAAGAAAGAAGGAAAAGATATACTTATGTATATATGCAGGGCAATTATACTGCTGATTTCTGCTGGTCTATTGAAAGAAGCAGTTATGCTTAAATTTTTTTTTTCTTAACTTTTTTTTTTTTTTTTTTGTCTTTTGGAGGCAGGGTCTCGCTATGTAGTTCAGGCTGGTCTTAAAGCTCACTTTTGTAGCCCAGGCTGGTCTCGAACTCACACCAATCCTCCTGCCTCAGCCTCCCAAGTGCTGGGATTACAGGCATGTGCCACCACGCCCGGCGTTTTCTTAACTCCTTACAACTTTCTTCCTTAAATTTTGCATGCTTATATGTTATAACCTAAACAACTAATTTAAAGACAACATTATGTAATACTACACTGTCAAATTCCTATTACTGTTTAGTGAAATTCTGTACCATTTTAATTTATTTGTTTTTTTTTTTTACCATTTTCTATTCTTTAAAAAATAAAAAATCTCACCAATTACCCCCCCAAAAGAATGTAAGAAAGGAGATTTGTACCTGAAGAGCATAATTTTTTGAGATTCTTTCCACCATATAAGGGACTGTAGTTTGAAAGATTTCCTTAAATGTTAAGGGATTCATCATGGTGAAAACACCAGCAAAGTGTTCCAGTACCTCCTTCTCTTCCTTCATTCTAACAGTCTGGCAGTTCGCTACTCGAATGTATGTTTGTCCACTTCCTGCTATCTGGACCTAATATAAGAGAGAAATATTACAACTGACCACTGAATACATTCTATTACAAAAGCATACCAGACATATACTTTAAAGACATTAACTAGGGGCTGCGGAAATAGCTCAGTAGGATAAGTGCTTGCCTGATAAGCATAAGGGCCCGAGTTCAATCCCCTGTCCCACCAAAAAAAAATTTAAAAAGTAAAATAAAATAAAGACATTAACTGAATTCAGTAATAAATACTGTCATCTTAAATTCTCCTAATACTTAATTTAGAGAAGAAAAAAACAGAAAAAAGATTCTGTGTCCAGAGAAATAGTAAATAAACAAAACTCTTAAGTTTCTACTGTATTCCATTTACAGCACTTCACCACAAAATACACACACGTGGACTCGAAAAAATTACCAAAAATTCAACGTAGAGTTGCACAAGTATCTTTGACTAATCACAGACCTCAAGACTGATTCCCCCACTTCTACCTCTAATTCTAAAAGCCATCTTCTATACCCAACAACCTAGTCCCAACCAACTTCCTTACCTGATAAATATCCAAGGCCTGCATTGCATACTTCACAAGTTTTATGTAAATCTGAGTCTCCTTGGGTTGTAACTGTTTGTTCGGTATGAACTGAGCTTCTGGAACAAAATAGACAGCATATAAGTTAAAGTAACTAAAATTCATTCTTACTAAAATTTCAATTCTTAAAGTAAGAGCAGAATTACCACCAGGTGCTTTACAGGATGTGATGCCCCAAGTGATTGTCTTGACACCACAGACCAAGGTTTTTACCAAACTTCGGCAATCTGTGACCTGGAATGTCTGCTTGTCCTCCTTATCCTTTTCTCCTTGCTTCTCAAAAGGAGGTACAGGGGCTGGAGTCACAGGGGTGGCTGGTGCGGAGGGAGGGGGTGGAGGTGGGACAGGGGCTGGGACAGGGGCTGGTGATGGTGCAGGACCAGGGGCAGCAGGGGCAGTGGGCACCCCTGGTAGAGCTGCTTCCACTGCTGCGACCTCAGACTGAGGCTTGCACTTCTTAAAAATGGCAGAGAGCTGGTACCGAGCAATGGTGTGGAATTTGAGAACAAAAACCTAATGAAAGGAAAGCCAAAGATGAAGGTCATGAATATGAAAAACAATCCTTCCAGATAGAAGAAAAAAATGTCATGAAAACCAGTTACTGATGTCATTCTGGTTCTCCCTTCACAAAGAGGGAGTGACTGCTCATTTCTGAGCACTTCCTCTGTCAGCTGTTAAATGAAAAATTGTGCCAGGATTTTTCTCTATTTCCATTTGCCAAAAGGAGAGTCTGGCTTAGAAATGAGTGACTGGTTTGACAAGCAGGATTGGATATGATCCAGGTCTGGCAATCTCATCTATCCAGGACCACTTCACTGCCCAGTGGCCTTGAGAATCATCTTTTATCCCTCTGTTGAACATCCACGGGCGCAGAAATGCCCATGCTTAAGCTACTATGAGGATACTGGCTCCCCAGAACTCTTCCAGAAATACAGGAAGAACTCTCACACACAGCTTTATTTCACTCTCCCAGCAACCTTATGAAACAGATACTATAGTTAACACCAATAAAAAAGACAAACAAAAGAAAAGCAACCTGCCTAAGCATGTGGCTAGTGCAAAAGCAAGTGGGAATTGAATCCAGGTGATCTAACCTCTGCACCCATACTGGACAACTGGGCCACCTGATAAATTTGCCAATAAAACACTCAAGTTTAACAACAAGCAAGATCACGAGCACAGGACAGATGCTACCATCTATCAATACCTCCAGCATCCGCATCAGGACATCCCTCCCATTGCCGCTCTCCTGCTCACTCTTGGAGCGGATGCAGTCCACTAAGTTCAGCAGAAGCTTGCAGGACATGGTCTGGATGCTGCTGGGCAGTGACTCATCATCAATGTTCTTGGCAAACAGCTGGACAGCAAGGGACAGGTCGCTGAGGGGCAAGTGCTGTCGAACATGGTGCACGAGATCAGCCAGTGTACTGTAGGCAAGGGGCCTGCAGAAAGAGAAATCCATTAGTGCTTATGCCGTCATGGCCACCACATGGATCACTACCTGTCCCAGAAATACCACCACTAGATGGAGCAGGTCTGATGGTCTCAATTCTCCAACATCCCTGTTAGTCCCTCACAGCTGCATGACTAAAAAGGCTAGAGTCTCACGCAGCATGGTGGTATACACATACAATCCCAGAACTTGGGAGGCTGAGACAGGATCATTGCAAGCTGGACACCAGCCTGGGCTACAAAAGGTGAGGTGAAGGCCATCTTGAACTATATAGTGAGACCCTGTCTCACAAAGACAAAAGGCCAATCTCATCTTAATGCTTTAATCTGCTCTGCACAAGTTAAAAGATTAACTTTTGTTCATGTCATGAATAAAATGGCTAACCTGAAACGAAAGCATTACCAGCTTGATCATGCACTATGTGGGTTTTGTTGCTCAAAAATAAATGGCATGTGTCAATATCTTACATAAAATGATCGTTTTATGGAGATACAAGCGTAACATCCAGGCTATTTAGTTCTCCACTCACTGGATATAAGGACATCTGCCACATGCCAGATACTGGGTAACAGGGCTATCATGGGACATCCACTAAACAGAATCTCTGCCCTCATGGAGCTTAATCATAGAAGGCAAACACCAGGGAAAAATGCATTTCATCGGTTGATAATTGCTGGAGGTGATGCGAAAGGGGCATGATAAGGGAAAGGACCAATGGGGAAATAATTCTTAACATAGAATACCAGGAGGTTTCCTTTCATGATGACACTGAAGCTTCGACTTTAATGACAGAAAAAGGAGACATAGGGTAAAAACCCAGGGAAATTTCCAGATGGAAGAAGCAGGTACAACCAAAGCCCTGAAACAGAAACTGCCCTAAGTTCCCATGGAGCTACAGTCAAGGTAGGGTGGGCAGGGAGAACACAAGAATCTAGGACAAGTGGGCACAGAGCAATTAGAAGGTTTTAAGCAGGAGTAATAAATCGCATGCCTAATTCTAGGCAGGTTCAACTTCAACTTATAAAGATATCTTCATACTTTAAAACAATACAGAAAATCAATGAGCAGTCTTTAACATATTCAAAAGCATCCTACCTCCCTCAAAGGATAAGAAAACAAAAAAATGACTAACATTCATTTTACAATGCAAAGATGATTATTTGCTCCCTTAGAAATAATACTAACCATGGGGACCAGGGAGATAGCTGCTCCGTGGCACAAGTGCCTGCCTGGCAAGTGCAAGGTTGTGAGTTTGAACCCCAGTCTCACAAAAAACACCAACCATGGGGCCAGGGAGACAGCTCAACAGCATAAGTGTCTGCCTGGCATGCACAAGGTCTGAGTTCAATCCCTGGTACCAAAAAGAAAAGACATAGTAACAATGCCGGGCATGGTGCACACCTGTAATCCTAGCACCTGGGAGGCTAAGGCAAAAGGATCATCATGAGTTTGAAGATAACCTGGACTACAAAGCCAAACTGAACTACACAGTGAAACTTTAAGAGGGAAAAAAAAAAACAACAAACAAAAAAATCCACAACTAGAAATGGCAACACTATATTAAGTGTAAGAAATGTTCACACATTTCAAAATAGCACATGATATGCCATAAATAGGTAAATTTTTATCTAAGGCAGTTAAGATACATAACTTTTAAAGTGTAAGAAATAAAGACTAGAAAAATTTAAACCAAAATATTGGCATAGAGCTGGGCGTGGTGGTGCACGCCTGTAATCCCAGAACTTGGGAGGCTGACGCAAGAGGACTAGTGTGAGTTCAAGACCAGCCTGGGCTACAATGGTGAGTTCAGGGCCATCCTGAATGAACTGCATAGTGAAACCCTGTCTCAAAAAGACACACACACAAAAATAAACAAAAATATTGGCATAGTTAGAAAGAAGTGAAAGTCAATCCCTCTCTTTCTGAGGAGTCTTGAAACAGGGTCTCAATTATGTAGTATATGTAGGCTGGCCCTGAACTTGCTATGAAACCTAGGCTGGACTTAAACTCACAAAACTCCTACCTCATGTTTCAAAGTGCTAGAATTACAAGCCTACCATGCCCAACTTCTTCCTTTCTTTTATACTAATAGATTATTAAATCGTCTTTTTTAACAATAATATGCATTACATAAAAAAAATCTAATAAAAAATTTAACTTCAATTGGTATCAACCATTCTGATTTCTTCCTTTAAGTCAGTGGTTCTCAACCTGTGGATCGTGGCCAAAACACAGGGGTCACCTAAAGCCATCGGAAGATGTTATTTATTTGGAATTACAGTTTTGAAGTAGCCACCAAAATTATTTTTTGGTTTGGGGTCACCGCAACATGAGGAACTGTATTGCGGGGGTCACGGCACTAGAAAGGTTGAGAACCACTGCTTTAAGTAAAGATACATAAAATATCCAAAATTCTTACTATCCTAAATCCAATGAGTAGGTCAAAGCCCAAGAGCCTCTTAACATAATCATGATCACTGCTGCCGGTACTTAACCAACCAGGTAGCAGGATCTAATCTCATACCTTAGAGTCTCTCGAGCAGTATATCCTGAGCCGATGAGTATGGATTCATCAAACAGCTTATCCATGCAAGGAATGAACTCTAGAAAACAGATACACATTATCATGTTACTGACAAGACCAATTAACTGCTCAGGCATTTGTAGAAGCCAGCCTACAGCCAAACATACAACCCACACTTGAAAAGAGGCTAAGAGGCAGCCAGAAAGAACTGGCTCTGCTGAGCCATACAAGCCATTTGTCTCCAAAGATGTACAGTCATCTTCAGTGTCAGAGAACTGATGGAGGAGAATAGACAGTCAAAAGAACCTTTAGATTCTAGAATAAGACTGATACACAGTCAGCCTCGGTAAGTCAAATAAAATATTTTTAATCAACTAGCCACTGAGGATCAAAAATATAACAGAAACGTGTACAACAGAGAAACACTGCACATATCTGATTAACTTCCAGACCAGGGCAGAACCAGATAACATGTCGAATGAAAGCAGCAGCAAGCTGTCCCTTCTGGGGTCAGAGGGGGGAATGTGTGGCCAACAGACGGGAGGCTTAAAAGGAAAAAAAGCCCACAGACACCAAATGCTCACACATCAGCTAAGACATTAGTAAATATTACATAAAAAGAGAAAAGTTATTAGAAATTAAGTAATATATCCTTTCCGTGATCCAAAAGCAGACTATCTAGAAAAATGCCAAACCCCATTATAGTAGATTTTCCCAATTTACTGAGCTTCACGACTATGTAAACAGTATTAAAAATCTTTGTGTGTGTGTGTGATACTGGCAATTGAACTCAGGACCTTGCAATTGCCAGGCAGGCACTTATGCTGTTGAGCTAATTCCCTGCAAAATTGTGTAAATAGAATTACACAGCCAGGGCTGGGGAGATAGCTCCGTGGCACAAGTGCCTGCCTGGCAAGCGTAAGTCATGAGTTTGAATCCTGGTCCCACCAAAAATAAATAAATAAATAAATAAAATAAAAATAAATAAATAATGACTAGAATAGAATAGAATAGAATATAGAATATAGAATATAGAATATAGAATATAGAATATAGAATAGAATAGGGTGATCACAAGTTCCAGGGCTGTCTGGCCTACACAGTGAGTTCAAGGCCAGCCTGAACTAAGTAGTGAGATCCTGCCTCAAAAATACCCAAGAAGGAAAAAAAGGCTAACATTTGGTATTAGTTCAAAAAGCTAAATTAAAGAGGAAATGTCAGTATATACAGGATAATTGTAACATACACTTTATACATTATTTATAGTTAACATTTAATGAATCTATGGGCTTCCAAACAAAATGTTTATCTTGTTAAAAATCAAAAAGGCAATCCAAGAAGAGATCCCTCTCAAAAAGAGAAAGAATGTAAAAACTGAATTCCAAGGTCTAATGGAATTGAACCTTAAAAGACTGCAGACTGAGAATCCAGCAACCTTGGTGAGCTGGTGTTGCCATATTAACACCAAACTTTACAGCCTCCCTCAAAGGAGGGTTGTTTATCCAGTGATGAAGAGGGCTGCTTGGTAAACAAGAACTGCACTATGACAAGTGCAAACCTCCTGCTACCCAGGTCCCCAGTGGCAGAGGCTAAATCTTCATCACTCTCAAAGCAGGAATACTGGGAAGGTAATCAAAGAATGGCTCCATGTGGGGAAAGAGGAACCCTTCTTCACTAGCGGCTGGAATGCAAACTGGTATAACCACTACGGAAATCAGTGTGGAAACTTGTCAGAAAACTAGGATTGGAAGTCCCATTCAACCCAACTATTTCCCTTCTGGGTATTTTTGCAAAAGGGCTGAAAATATCGTACCACAGTGATACATGTGCAGCCATGATTATATTACAGCAGCACAATCTGTCACAGCTAAATCTTGGAAGTAACCCAAATGCCCATCAACTGAATGATAAAGAAGATGCAGTATTTTCATACAATGGGTTATTATTACTCAGTTGTAAAGATAAACTTGAAGCTGTTATAGGTAAATGGATACAACTAGAGGCTATACTCATAAGTGAAGTAAATCAGATCCACTGTTTCCCTAGTGTAAAGACCTAAAATAATGAATAAAAATCTGAAAGGTGTAACAGATATAGTAAAACAGAAAAGAGACTGAACATAAGATATAAATAATAAAGTTGAGGGAAAGATAGGAAAAAGGGGGAAAATATCATTGCAGTTTATATACAGAATAGCTGAGATGATTATACTAATTTCCATCAATGTTTTGAAAGTAGCAATTGATGTTTAAAATGTTCACTTTGGGGCCAGGCAGGATGGCTTAGCGGTCTAAAGCGCCTGCTTAGGAAAGCTTAGGCAGCTGCAGGGACCGTGATTTGATCCCGGGCACCACATGCTGTGCCAGCCCTGCCCTCAGGGCAGGCTGAGCCGGCCATAAAAATAAAATAAACAAACAAAAGTTAAAAAATAAAATAAAATAAAATATTCACTTTGACTAACTCTTCATGCTACCATCTGCAATGTGAGCAACTACATCAAAGACAGCAATGTATAATACAAAAATCAAATACCTCTCATCTTGTTCTTATAATTTTTAATTTGCTCAATCTTGCATACTTGTATCATTTGATAAAAATAGTATAACCATTGTTAATTTTCTATTCTTATTTTTTAAAGAATTTATTTATTTATTTATTTTTCTTGTTTCAGAACCTTTATTTATTCATTCATTTTTATGGCCGGCTCAGCTTGTCCCGAGGGCAGGGCTGGCGCAGCATGTGGTGCCCGGGATCAAACCG
The DNA here is from genome assembly GCA_004027025.1 of Myocastor coypus. NCBI lineage: Eukaryota > Metazoa > Chordata > Mammalia > Rodentia > Myocastoridae > Myocastor > Myocastor coypus. The sequence continues at coordinate 12,213 of PVJA010048839.1, forward strand.
CGGTCCCTGAAGCTGCCCAAACTTTCCCAAGCAGGCGCTTTAGACCACTGAGCCATCCCACCAGGCCCCAATTTTCTATTCTTACTTTGAAATTCTGTGCCATATGTATTGTTGCATGTCACTGTATCTTTGTTTTTACTATTTGTTTTTGTTTGTACCCTTTAAAATAAAATATAAAAATAAATGTATGGGGCTAGCCAGATAGCTCAGCAGATTAAAGCATCTGTTTAGGCAGATGCAGGGGCCAAGGGTTTGATACCTGCCATTCTGGCCATGTCCCCAGGAGCACAATGAGACTGTGTTGAGACTGGGCATGGTAGCACACACCTGTAATCTCAGCGCTTGGGAGGCTGAAAACCAGGAAGGATCACTGAGTCTGATCTGTGTAGTAAGACCCTGTACTGAACACATTTAAAATAAAAAAAAAAAAGTATGATAATATAAATTCATATACTTTGTTATATTCTAGGAAATAATTTTGATCTTTTTTTCAACTAAATGAAACATCTATCAAGTCTGTCTGTCTGTCTGTCTAGTACAGAGTCTTGCTATGCAGCTTGACTCATGGTGATCCTCCTATCTCAGCCTCCTCAGTGCTGGGATTACAGGCATGCACCACCTGGTTTAGACAGCCAGCACAGCACACCCAGAGTTCCAGGTCCATACAATACTGGGACTGGACCTGAGTCCTTGCTCTTGCCAGACAGGCCTCTGATCTTTTCTTAAAAAGTCATAAACCACATAGCAGTTCACACCTGTGATCCCAGCACTAGCTGAGATACAAAGATCACTAAGAGTCTGAGCTGTGCGTAGTAGTAAGACCACGTATCAAATAAATTAAAGATTAAAAAAAAAAATCACACTGTCTTTCTCTTTTAGACAATGCAATACTATGTGAAATGCTCCTCTCAGTTACTTTTATATGATTTTGGATCTTCTGATGTCAGGTTTTAATAATAAATTTATATGCATTTTGACTTAAAAAAAAAAAAAAAGAATGGTTCCAGGTACCATTTCAGTTAAACAAATCTATTCCTCCTGAGAACTGAAAATAGAGTTCAGTGGTAGAGTGATTGCCTAGCATGTGTAAGACACTGGATTCAACTGCCAGTATTAGAAAAAAAGAATTTCTCTTAAAAATTCTTGTATCTTTGTATTATTCATGGTATTATTCAGAGATGATCACATGAAAATCAGATAATGCTGGGTGTGGTCAGTCATGCATAATCCCAGCAGGATCTAAACTGGAGGCCAGCCTGAATTATAAGTGAGTTCAGAGGCCAGTCTGACCTGCATAACGAGACCCTGTCTCGGACAGAAAGAAGAGGTAAATGCAAATGAAGGGCCATCAGACAAGTCAGAGTGGCAGTGAGCTCTGGAAGGGAGTAGAGGTCATGGATGCAGCCACTTCATTCTGAGTGAAGTTTAGAACAATGTGTGTTCTCTAATTTTTAATTGTATTTATCTTTTGTGTACTTTGTCCTGTGTGCTAAATTTCATAAAAAGTCTAAGAATATTTACTGTGGGGCCTGGCAGGATGGCTCAGTGGTCTAAAGCACCTGCTTAGGAAAGCTTAGGCAGCTGCAGAGACCGTGGTTCAATCCCCGGCACCACATGCTGCGCCAGCCCTGCCCTCAGGGCAGGGTGAGCCAGCCATAAATAAGATAAATAAACAAAAGTTTAAAAATAAATAAATAATTTTTTTTTTT
>PVJA010048840.1:0-14016 GCA_004027025.1 Myocastor coypus
CACAATTGCTAACCCTCCTTTTTTGTTTTAGTTATTAGGGTATGTAATATTGTTTTCCATCCTTTAACTTTTAGCCTATGAGTTTATGAGTTAAGTATGTTTCCTATATAAAGCATATTGTTGGTATTTTGCTTCCTCATCCATTCTGCCAATCTATTCCTTTTAATTGGAGAATTGAGTCCACTTACGTTGATGGTTATAATTGAAATGTATTGACTTATGATTGACATAGCTTTTACTTACAACTGTTTAGTCCTTTTTATCCTGTTTAATTGGGTGCTCTGTTTGGTGTGTTCTTTCTGGTCTCATTTGTAGAGATCTGGTCATTTTGTTCCCTCTCTAGAATATTTTTTTGTAGTCTTTGTAGGGTTGGCTTTGACATCATGAAATTATTTAGTTGTTCCTTATTGTGGAAGTATTTCACTTCTCCTTCATACTTGAAAGAGAGTTTTGCAGGCTATAGCAGTCTGGGCTGGAATTCCTTGTCATGGAGGACTTGAAGCACTCTGCTCCATGCTCTTCTTGACCAAGATTTGTGAAAAGAAATCTGCCATTATTCTGATGGACTTTCCTTTAAATGTAATCTGTTTCTTTTCTCTAGTGGCTTTTAGTATGTTTTTCTTCTGCTGAATTTCTGGGATCTTGACTATTATATGTCTAGATGTGTTTTTAGTTGGCTTGAAGTTATTTGGAGTTGTGTATGCTTCGGTTACCTTAATGTCTGATTGTTTTCTCATGTTTGGGAAGTGTTCTGCTCTTACTTCTGCCCATATTCTTTTTATACCATTTGTATTGACTCCTTCTTTCTCATTGATTCCTATTAACCTCACGTTGTTTATTTTTGTATCATCTTGCAGATGTTGAATTATTTTTTCCTGCATTTATTATTATTATTATTTTTATTCTTGTTTCAGAACCTTTGTCTATTCACTCATTTTTTTTTATATATTCACTGATTTTTATGGCCAGCTCAGCCCACCCCGAGGGCAGGGCTGGCGCAACATGTGGTGCCGGGGATTGAACCGCGGTCCCTGAAGCCGCCCAAGCTTCCCCAAGCAGGCGCTTTAGACTACTGAGCCATCCCACTAGGCCCTCTGGTTGTTTTTAATGAGATCCTTTCTTAACTTTTCACTATCTGTGAATGTGTTTTCAAGATGTGAAACTATCTTCACTTTTGTTCAGGTGGTGTTGCCAACTTGTGATTAAGGTTTTATTTTCCTGTATATCTCTCTGAAACTGTTTCATGCAATCTATTTCTTTCCTATATTGCTCATTAAAGGATTCCATCATTTTTCCATTCTCCTCTAATTTGTTTGTTTGTTTGTTTGTTTTTTTGTCTTTTTGAGACAGGGTCTCAGTATGCAGTTGAGCCTGGCCTTGAGCTCACTTTTGTAGCCCAGGCTGGTCTCAAACTCTCACCGATCCTCCTGCCTCAGCCTCCCAAGTGCTGGGATTACAGGCGTGCGCCACCATGCCCGGCAAGTTTTTGTTTGTTTGTTTTTTTCTCCTCTAATTTTTTATCAGTGTCCTCCTTAGAGGCATTTACTAAGTCTTTCATTATAGTTATCCTTTCCTTTTCTACTTCAGAGGATGTTTCTGCTCTCATTTCCTCTCCACCTTTCTGTAGTTGTTCTTTTACCTCATATGCTATTAATTTCAAGATGTCTTTTTTTTTACTTCAGAGATTATTTCTGATCTGACGCCCTCTATACTTTTCTGCAGCTGTTTTTGTTTGTTTGTTTGTTTTTTGTTTTTTACTTCAAACTCTAGTAGTTCGAAGATTTTTTTACTTCAGAGGTTATCTCCAATTCAAGTTCTTCTATATGTTTCTGCATTTGTTTGTTTACTTCAGATGCTACTAATATAGAGACTTTGGCTGCATGATTCCTATTTTCTTCTATGATAGCATCTCCTGTATTTGTTCCGGGTAGCCTCCGGACCTGAGATTGCATTTTACTCCTTGTCCGTATCATTTTGTATAGCAGTGATCTTTGGTGCAGACCTTTTGTGAAGTTACGCTGTTAGTGCCTACTGAAATTTTGGTCCATATCTACCAAATTTGTTTTTGTTCAGGGCCTGGCTCAGTATGGCTGTTGTGCTCAGCTTCTTCAGCTGCAGCTTTTGGATGAGAGCCTGCTATGCTGCTCTGGCAAGATGTTCAGTTCCTGGGTTAGCTGGTAGAGTCTGACCCCTAGCCTCTCTTGCAAGGAATTTTGCTGCAGAGCTCCACAGCAGATGCCAGAGCTTGGCTCTGGACAAGGTAGGAGTTCTGGTGGCGCAAGGGTACAGGCCTAGTGTTCCTCCCTATGTGCCCATCAGTCATGAGTTGTGTGGGGAGGCCACAGGCCAAGAGGTCCTACCTATGCATCCACAGGTCGGTTGGTCAGGGCTGCTCAAGTCGTGCTGGGCCTGGCTACTGGGTCGGCTGAGTTTCCAGCGGGCCAGGGGAGGTCTCCTGGCTATCTTTTTAGCCCATGTCTCTGCCTAATTTTTGATCTACAAACATTTGTTGTTAAACATCCAAAAGAGAAGCTTAATGACATTATTATCCTGTAACACAGCTGCCTCAAAATTTTAAGGAAGTTATTTTTAAGGGCTGAGGATGTAACTCAGCATAAAAACTCCTCTGTTCTTCTCCTATGCCACTGGGAAAACAAAATGCCCCCTCTCTCCTCGCAGGATCAGTTCTTGAGTATTTGTCACTGAATAAAAAATAGATTAGCAGGAGAAAATAATAGTTTATGTATATGTGTAACTCAAGACTACTTCGCGATGAGTAAGTCCTCCAAACACAGAGTCAAAGGATTGAAGTTCCATGCTTAACCAAATGTGGAGATGGCTGTAATGGGCCTCCCTTGATGCTAATGGATCGGAAAGTCCATTTAAATTAGAAGGAAGCTTGCAGGGGTATAATGATAGTTCATTTTCTAGGAGGCTGTGCTTCCCTTCCAGTAAAGGGAAATTCAGACAATATTATTTTCTTTGTCTTCTTTAACCTAAATGTTCTTACTTGAAAATGATCTGCATACCAACTTTGAGAATCCAACTGGGTCCCACAGTCATACTAAATTATCTTTTATCCTGTGAGTGAAAGCTTTTTCAGCAGAGTTTTGATGATATCAGTTATACCTAATCCTAAGACCTCTTAATAGAGTATTTCAAAATAATTTACTACAATTGATTGATTTAGTCAAGTAGTAAAATGGATAAGCAAATGCAACACCGGGATTACTTCCACTGTGTGGATAAGAAAACTGGGGCAGAGAAGTTAGGGGATGTGCTTAAGGGCCTGGATTGTTGGCGACAAAGAAAGTAAAACCTATGTCCTGATTTTCTAACTCCTAACCCTAAACTTCATTCCTCATTGTGACCCAGTGTTTAAATCCAAGAAAAATGTGAAACAGGGCACACTTTCTCTATGAGAAATATAGGGAGGCACCTGAGCCCGGCTCTGTCCCATCCTCATCTCCTCTGGGCCCCACGGAAGCAGTACTGGCTCTGTGCTCTCCCTTCATGGCCAGCAGAAAAATTTATTCCAACCTCAGTCATATCCATGTTTCTAGATACAAATACAGGTATAACCAAGATATATAATGAATGCTCAGAAACATTATATATCACACTAAAAGACAGTAAAAGCCTTTAGTCTCCCTCAAAATACCAAAGAGATCTGGCCAAGACTGCAGCACATGCTGCTGAGGAGCGCCGCCCAGCCGAGAGGCAGCTAAAAGTCATACAAAGAGTCCTCAACCACCTTGTCCTCTGGGTTTGGAACCATGTGGTTTCTAACTCTATGCCAAAGTAAAAATAATCGTGAAAGACAAATGCTTTAAATCAACTCAGACCATTGAGGCAGCCCTCAATGGTGCAATTAAAAACACTTGGTGGAGGACTCATAGAGCTGCTCCTGAAGTGGTGATAATTTGGGGTTATGTGTGTACAAAATGGCAGAGGTCTTTTGCGGGCAATAATGGCCATGTGTTGTTTATTGTAGTAATTTTTTTTAAACTTAAACATTTCCTATATTTTATCACACTTAATATTTTTTTACAAAGCAAGAAAATCCTTAGAACCCAGTACATTTTTTAACCTATGGTTCACTCAATACCCTGTTACTTTCCTTGTACAGATAGAGCAAGAACTAATTACTCTCCAACAAAGTGATTGACTGAGTTTTGACATTGAAAGCACTTTATTGAAGATAGACTGCAGTCCTGTGTTTGAGCTCCTAAAAATTACCCTGTAACTCCACAATGCAGGAGTAAACAAATGCTTTGAAGAATTCTAAGAACCTTCTCACTGGGAAGGGTGATCACAGTCCTGTAACTACTCTCTCTGGGCTCTTTGGAGCTGAGAGTTCTGAGGTGTGATGGGGCCAAGAGAGATGAATTGGAGAAGGAGGGAGGATGACACAGGGAATGGCAACCAGGCGACAGACAAATAGGTCACGTGAAGTCTGATCAGCTAAATGCATCACTTCTGGAGAAGAATAAGCCTTCCTCCATACACAGCTGGGACCCTGGCCTTCAGCACAGCACAGTAAGCATATTTTGATAGTGCTGATTACAACTGAAAAGTATCACTAAGTGAACAAGAAAGAAGCGAAGTGAAGGGGACATACAGGAGCGGCAGCGTTGGGAGACAACACCAGTGATGTTAAGGTCTACAATTACAGAAGAGGGCAGAGTGGAAACCATAGAAACCCACCACGAAACCCAGGCCTCTATAGACAGAAGGCAGCTATGCTTTGGGAGGCAGCTATCTATGCTAGCCACTATATCACCAGTGCACAGACAGTATGCTCTGGGTGGAGAATTATTCATACCCCTCCTCACTGCCGGGGTTGTAGAACCTACCTGAGCCGATTTCCTGTCAGTAAAAGATGGACCATAGCAATACCCACCTCACAGAGCACCCAGAAGAATTAAGAAATAAATCATATAGAAGCATTTAACCTGTATCAGACATCTATCAGGCACCCAGTAAATGTTAGTTTTGCTAACTAAAACTCCAAGATTGTCTCACTGATTCCCAAGCCTGTCACCACAGTGAACCTTCTGAGTTTCTATTATTCTTAGAAATGCGATTTCCCAAGGACACATTTGTAACTCTTTGTTCACCACCCACAAACCAAAACAATTTCCACATTCAGTTCCTCATAAACAAAGCAAATTTCGCAGCCAGAAGTTTGTAAGTGAAAACTTGCCCTTTTTACTGCTTAACCAAACTGTATTTTGCCTCTTATTTTATGGGAAATGTTTTCCTCAGATTGCTGCTCCCCAGAGCCAGACATGAGGCACCATGGTTTCCATCTCACTAAGCATGTAATGGGTCGTCCTGGGGAGATAATGGATTCTGAAGAGCAGGGAGCCGCTTACCCAGGAAAGCCTGGAGCCTCCGAGCAAAGGGTGACGATGCAGAAACCACACTAATGCACTCTTTCCATTACCCTTCTCCAATTTTCTCTGTCCCTCACTATTACCTTCGATTAAGCTTTGCTCTTTAAAACCCTTCATCTGCCCCAAAGGTCATTAGCTTCTATCTGACTCCACAGTCAGCAGCGTTGCTAGCCATGGCACTTCTCAGAAATCTCAAGGCTAGAGACCAGACGATTTTTACAATCCTTGCCATGGTTCTTTTGGTTGAATGTTTTCAGCTTAAACAAAGTCACTTCAGCCTAGATCCTGAAGTCATGCAATGCACGAAGAAAAAAATAGTCACTAACTTGATCTTTTCTTTCCCCAGTGGTGGGGATTGGAAGGCCAGAGTTGAGCTTGAACAGTAAACCATTTTACTTTGCAAATGATTTAGAAGTTATCAGTAGCTTTTAAAGTTTTATTTAGTCTGTTATTTTAATTCATTTTGTTTTCATTAACTCTGAAAACCCAGGGTACCTCAGTAGCTATTTCACCAGTCAAGTTGGGGAAGGATATAACTAGGGTGGAGCCACAACTGACAAGACATCTCCTCCAAGACACCCAGACAGTCTCTCTCTCTTTCATTTTCTAATACCGTTCTCCTTTTGCATATTCCCGCTTGTACAACCCCCCACCCCCCCCTTGGTCCTTAGTCTGCATATCTTAAAACTGCTCCTGTGATTTACAACAACTGCCACCAGATGGCAGCATAAGTCACAGTTCCATTGTTTATTCTTTGTCAGACACCTTGCTAAGCAAATAGAACCCAAGTTAGAGAGCAGAACAAAGTAGCAAGCAATGTGCTCCAGTGACCACCTCCACACAGAAATGTCAATGTCGGGCATTCACACACCAGACCAGTTTCATAAGAGGAAAGCGAGAGCACACTACTTGGCTTGGACAAATAAAAGGCACATAGGAAGCAGCAGGAAAATTGCCAGTGATACCAATGCCCTTAACTCCAAACAGCACAGCACACAGAAATAGCTTCCATGAAAGAGAATTCATCCCATACCTTAGATCTGAAACCCAGTCACCAGGTTGCCAGGGTGAAATCCAATGCAAAGCCAAGAACCTTGGCTCCAGGCCGGTATGCTTAGACTGAGCGCTTAGTCCTTCCTTGGCCAAGCGGCCAGTAAGCTACCTCCACCACCTCTCCTCCAGCCTTGAGTGGACAGAGAAGAGCAAAGACCCATGCTGGGACTGCACAGCATGTCCCTGTGAGACACCGCACAGGTTAGAGCTCAAAAGCCTTTACCCCAGGCTGATCACATACTATGGAGACCACATAGGTCCTGAAGCTAAGAGATACAGGTGCAAGCCAAGTTTAGCATCAGCCTGCCTAAGCAACTGAGAGACTGCTTCCGTCATCCTTGTTACAACATGGGCAGACAGAGAGGAGCAAGACTCCAGCTGCTTACTGGTGAGCAGAGCAAGAAGAGGAACACATCCCTATGTCTTATGTCTCAGTATTAGGTTAGAAAAACCTAATCATAGGCAGATCCTGATCATCACAGGCCAGTGCCTGAAGATGGAGAGGAACTCTGCCTGGTGTAGAACCCTCCAGTGCTAACAACAACCAACTGGTAATAAGCCTGGAAGAGCAGAATTATCCACATCCTCAACATAAGCAATCAACCTTCCCAGAATTATTGGAAAGGTATTTTTTTAAAGCTAGAGTGCAAAGATCAGTGTAAATATCTGATCCTTCAATGTACACATGACATTATATGTTTAAAAGCATCAGGAATATTCAGAAAAAGATGACTTCACTTAATGGACAAAATAAAATTCTAGAAATCAATGCAATAATAACTGATAATTGCAAGCAGTTAGGTGGAGGATTGAAAATGGCTGTTATAAGGAAATGTAACAAGCTTCAAGAAAACAATTCTGTAGCAAAAAAACGAGATAAAAACATTTAAAATCAAACTCCTTGAATTTAAACATTCAGTAAGTAAAATAAAGACACAATAGAAAGTATCAATAACACAATACATCAAGCAGAAGAAAATATTAGCTTGAAGATAGGCTATTTGGGAATTACACAGTTGAACAAAAGCAAAAATAAAGATGAGTGAAGAAATGCTATGGGAATTTATCTATCAGTCAAAGGATGCATAAATTTTGGTTGGGGTATTCAAGAGAACACCAAAAAATACTACTTAAAAAAAAAAGGAAAAGCCAGACATAGTGGCACACACCTGTAATCCCAGCACTTGAGAGACTGTGGCAGGATTGTTGTGAGTTCGAGACCACCCTGGGCTACAAAAGTGAGCTCAACGCCAGCCTGAACTGCATAGTGAGACCTTATCTCAAAAAGAAAAAAAAAAAAAAGAATAATAAAGTGTGTTCACAGAGATAATATTTTCCAAATTTAAAGTAAGCTAAAATTACCAGGCATAGTAAGATTGAATTCAGGTTGAATTCAGCCAAGTCTACCCCAAGATACGTTATCTTCAAGTTCTCCAGAGTCGAATAGGAAGGCAAGACGGAAGCAACAGTGAGAGTAGGAGACTGTTTCCTGAGGGGCCACTCAGAGCCAGCAGTTAGTAAGTTGAGATGGCGCTGTCCTCTAGCACACAGGCATGCAGAACAGAAGTGGGTAAGTGGGGCCACCATTTTATTGCAAAGGGCTCAGAACTCCAGGAGCAGAGCAGTCCTGGGTCACTTCACGACTAATGTCTTGAGGTGAAGGTGGTTGTTGGTCTCTGTGTCAGTTCCAAGAACCTATCTTCCCAGGTTAGTAAGGATAAGAAGCTGCTGTCTGCCTCAACGCCATCCTTTAGTGCTGGACTATGGTGATGGTGACCACAGCTTTTTCTCCCTTGTCTGGAGGAAAGAGCCATCCAGTCACAGCGGACTGCTTGCAGATGATAAATAGACAGAGGAATTCTCCTGAGAGGTAGGAGCTATGATCTCCTAGACTCCACTGTGATGGCCACCAAAAACCAGTCTTAGCCATAAAATACAAAGGACTGGAACCATCACCCTGGTCTGTGACCAGCAGAGCAGCCTTGGCCTAGTGGTATAAGCAGGCAAGTAACCTTGGCCTGCAGCAAGGACACAGCCACTTCTCCTGCCCAGTGACCAGCATGTAGGAGGAGGAGTCGGTGGTGTGGAACAGAGGAAGCTATTCAAAAGGAGCCAACTGTACACAGGTCTGTGAGAAAAGCCCAGGCTTCCTCTATCTGAGGGCACAAAGAAACCAGTAGAGCTCCTTAGAGACAATCATGGTAAGAATGGATGTTGAGAACACTGTCAGCTTAAAACCAGTCCCAGCATTCATATCCAGAGGCCGAGGTCAGCCCCATACCCAGTAAAAAACCTACTGCAAACTTGACAGGATTACACAACATGTTTCTGAGCTCTGACTTGGAAACTACCACAGAGCTGTGGATGCCAGAGGAACTTTATTGTTTTTCTTTATTTCTTTGATTGGCTTTCCTTTTTATGTCGGGTTGTGTTTTCCTGTTTGATAGGTTTTGAGTTTTGACTATCTAGGTTTCTTACCTTTATTTTTGTTTTCTACTATTCATCTTCTTTCTCTCATTCCTCACCTGTTTCTCTTGATTTTATGGTATTTTCTTTTCTTTTTTTTTTTCTTATTTTCATGGCCGGCTCAGCCTGCCCTGAGGGCAGGGCTGGCGCAGCATGTGGTGCCGAGGATCGAACCGCGGTCCCTGCAGCCTACTAAGCTTTCCTAAGCAGGCGCTATAGACCACTGAGCTATCCTGCCGGGCCCCCGATTTCATGGTATTTTCATGTGAGTGAACATTGTTTCTCCCTTTCTGGCTTGTTTCAATATTCTTTTGTGCTCTCTCTCACTCTTTCTCTCCTGTGCTCTTCTCCAGTTTCTCAACACTTAGGTAGTGACCCATCGCCCTCATCCTTGCTTCTGCTGTGTTTGTCCTCATTCGTCTCTGCTTTGCCCCCGTCCTTCTTTAATCCCCGCACTGGGTAAAATCACTCGACTGAGGGGGAAATCATAGCATACAAGCTCCTGGTATATGTTGGATTTTGTTATATATTGGTAGAACTTGCTGTCATGGTGAAAGGTGTCAATTGAATAGTGACCACAGCTGTTTTCAGTAGGTAGGCTGTGTTTGATACTGTAATTATTGCTGTCTATACTACTTTAGCTAGGATATCCTATCTGTTGTAATCAGTTTTTCTCCCTTTGTGCAACAAGACCCATTGTCTGTGGGTATAGCCATCACCGTAGTCCAGCACCAAAGGACTGGGTGCTGAGGCGAATAAATAACTACTTCTCATCCTTAGTAAATTGGTCACATAGGTTCTTGGAACAACCGACACAAACACCAACAGCCACCTTCACCTAGAAGACATCTCAGAAGAATATGCACTACCTAGAAAGCCTTCGTACTACTAATAAAGCTATCTACCATACAAACTCTACAAGCATCAATACAGAAAATGAAATAAAGTTTAAAAACAGAAAATGAAAGGACACCTTGAGCTGAATCAGGACAAGTCCAGAGCACAATAAGATAGAGGGAATCAGTAGTTACCCCCTGAAAATTTCTGAAATGACTGCAGAAGTAAAAAGCAACAAATGTATGGTGCTATAGAAAAAAAAAATAGTCTCTCAGGTATAAAAAGATAACAATCAAAATGGAAGACATAAGACTAGACACGGACTTAAAAATAAAACAGAAGAGCTTAGGAAAATGATGGAAACCACAAATGTCCAACATAGAAAAAGTGGAATCCATGGAACATATCTGAGAAATATATTAGGAATTGCACTGAAGATATATGCAACAGACTGAACAAAGGCAAAAATAGCATATCAGATCTCAAAGACGGGATTATGGTTAGCAACCACAGAAAGAAAAATGATAAGGGACCATGAAAAATCAATCCAATAACTGCAAGATGAAACAAAGAAAAGTAACATACACTTACTGTAGTCAATGGGAAAGGTAGAGATAGTTCCAATGCTATAAAAGAACCTCTTCACAGAAGTAATAGAAAACATCCCAAACACATATAAAGAATTTGTCAAAACAATAAGTAAAGTATATAGAACTCCAAGAGCTATGTCCAAAGTTGAACATAAAAGAGGATTCTGAAGGCAACAAGGGCAAAGAAACAGCATAAAATCACATCTCACCCTCCCTGAAAATAGATTTCTCAACAGAACTTTATAGGGAATGAGGAACTGCCATGTTTTTCATAGTACTGAAGAAAATATCTGCCATCCAATGATAGTGTAACCCAGAAAAGCTATTCTTTTGATATAAGAAAGAGATAAAATCAGTTTTAGACAAGTAATAACAGAGAATTTATCACTATCAGAACTTCCCTGTAAGGCACAAGAAGGTAATTTTTCATATTCAAAGGAGGTGCTAATGAATAAGAAGACAATATTAAAGGGTATAAAACTTGTTAGAAATGACATACAAAGATTCAGGATGATCTAGCATTGTAAATAGGGTATATACATCACTTATATCCAATATAAACTCTTAAAATGCAATATAAAATACCCATACTGCTATGCTAGGATATACACAATCTAGAAAGATACAAAATAAGACATCCGAAATTCAAAATGTGGGGAAGAATTTTAAATGAGCGCTAGCTGGGTGTGGTGGCGCACGTCTGTAATCCCAGCACTCAGGAGGCTGAGGCAGGAGGATCAGTGCGAGTTCGAGACCAGCCTGGGCTACAAGTGAGCTCAAGGCCAGCCTGAACTGCATAGCGAGACCCTGTCTCAAAAAGACAAAAAAAAAAAAAAAAAAAAAAAAATTTAAATGAGCGCTTATTCTTTTCACATCTTTATGATCATTTTGGAATAGCTTGTTATAATCAAAACATACTTCTTAAAGGTTTTAAACCTTTAAAAGTTTAAGCCTTTAAAATACTTAAAGGTTTTAAACACAAAACAAAATCTATAACAGATATTCCAAAAATTATAAGGAAACAAAACATACTGCAACAGAAAAACCACAACTACCAAGGAAAAATTTTAAAGTACAATGGAGGGAAGAAGCAATCAAACAAACTACAATAAACCTAAAAAACCACTACCAAAATGGCAATAGTAAGACCTTATTAATAATTAGACAAAAGAAAATAAAAGAAATTTTATAAGGTTTTGAAAAAAGTAAAATTAAACTCGGTATTCCAAAATCTATGGGTTATGGCAGAAGTAGTACTAAAAGGAAGTTTATAATAATCAGTATTTAGGACAGGAAGATAGCTTAGTAGAATAAGTACTTGCCAGGCAAGTTCAGGGTCCTGAATTTAATCCCTGGTACCACAAATAAATAAGTAAATAAATAAGTAAGTAGTCAATATTTGCATAAATAAAAGTATGTTCACTTACTGCACTTTTAAGAAACTAGACAGAGGAAAGTGATCAACAATAGTATGCCTAAGAAGAGTCAGATATAGAGAAAAAAGTCTCTCAAGCTTTCACAGAGAGCAAATTGGTCAAGCAATGGCCGTGGCTCATCCAGATGGCTGACACTGACAAAAGTTCTACAAAATGCTGTACTTGGTTTCAGGGCAAATCCTGTGGGGACTTGACTAATCTTGTCACATGCATATTTTTTGTTATATAGGTCTTGCTTTAACTTGGACTTAACCATCCAGCAGAAAAGTATAACCATGAAGTAAAAAAGTAATGCCATGTTAATATGCTGAGCTGTAAAATACTCAAGTGAACAACTTCTGACAATACCAATTCTGCTGATAACCCAATACTGTTATGGCCTATTGGACTATATTGGATTATTTTGCTGGATATGAGTACTTACAATATTTTTTTTCAGAACTGGGGATTGAACTCAGGCCTTGTGCTTGCCAGGTAAGCACTTATTCTACTGAGCTATCTCCCCAGCCCCTCTACAATATTTGAACTAGCATCAAGTATGAAAAGGTCCTTCAAAGACTTCTCCATACCAAATTTTAAAAAGTTGAAGGGCCTGCTTGCAGGCACAGGGGCCAAGGGTTCAATCCCCAGGCGTGCAGTGCCAGTCCTGCCCCCAGGGCATGCTAAGATGGCAATTGACACTGGGCATGGTAGCACACACCTGTAATCCCAGCTACTAGGAGGTTGAAAGGAGGTGGATCACTATGAGTCTGATCAAGTAGTGAGACCATGAACACCCTTGTAGACCCTTCCCGAAAGTACAAAAAAACTCTCCAAATACATCTCCTCTAACAGCAAACAAAACAAAAAAGATAGATATAAGTGAAGGACCATTTTGGTGTGTGTGTGTGTGTGTGTGTGTGTGTGTGTGTGTGTGTATAATAGGATAGATATAAAGCTGCTTTCTCTTAGTTCAATAAGAAGAACGATTTGTGCTAATATTGTTTAGATAAGATATTATGTCTGCATCTTGTTCTCTGGCTACTATGAAGACAACAATGTGCAGTGTATTGATTATTGTAGCTGTCCTACTAACCTGTTTTGAAACTCTCTCATTGCTATTTCTTTCTCCTTAAAACTAGTGAAAATCAAAAAAGTAACTAGAAAAACAAGATCAAAGTCTTAAATTAGTAAAATGAAAGATATAGATCAACACATAAATGAATTAAATGGTAAGTAAAAGCCAAGCGTGGTGGTGCACGCTTGTATTCCTAGCACTTGAGAGGCTGAGGTAGGAGGACTGATATGAGTTCAAGACCAGCCTGGGCTACAAAGTGAGTACAAGGCCATTCTGATTGCATAGCAAGACCCTGTCTCAAAAAGACAATATATACATATATATATATATATATATATATATATATATATATATATATATTTATATTTATATATAATAAGTAAAGCAGTGAATTCTTAAACATATAAAAGAGTTGACATGTCTGAGCTGAACTAAAAAAACAAGATTTAAGTAAAATAGGTTGAAGTGGAGTGAGCACAACTCACATCCTAGGAATATGAAGGATCTTTAGATATTATTATGATACTATACCATAGACAAAAAAACAAATAAGGAGAGTGAATAAGCAATAACGAAATGTTTCCCATCAAAGAAAAGTCCAAGACCAGATGGCTTTAGTGCTGAATTCTGCCAAGCATTTAAGGAAATATTAATACAAATTGTTCATTTATTTTAAAAATAAAAAAGAAGAAAATCATTCAAAACTTGTCTATGAGACGAATATTATCTTGAAACCAAAACCAACAAAAAGAAATCTACAGGTTGATATCTACAATAAACACAGATTCAAAATCTCTAATAAGATACTGGCTAACAATACAACAGCATATTAATAAGATGATCAAAGATGCTCATCCCAGAGATGTAAGAATGCTCTAAAATAAGCAAACTATTAACTGGAATATAACATATCTACATGATATAGCACAAAAATCATGATAATATCAATAGATACACTGACATATTTGATAAAATGTGTTTTCCTTAATAAAAAAATTTTTAAAAATTAGGAAAATAGGTTCCAGCCCAGCCCAAACCCCACCACTGGGAGCTGAGCCTGCGCACCCGCCGCGGGTAAGCCCCTGCGCCCCTCTGCCCCGCCTCTGCATTAGCGCGACTAACTTCCTGTTCCAGCCCAGCCCAAACCCCACCGCTGGGAGCTGAGCCTGCACACCCGC
>PVJA010048841.1:0-14021 GCA_004027025.1 Myocastor coypus
ACATCAAACACAGATAAGCACCTCCATATGACAGATGGCCCCTTTCCTCTTTTACAGTTAAAAGTAATTCTTTTCTTTTAAATGCATTCTTTAGTTCAGCCACATTTGCTTGTTTAAGTCTAAATTATATATTGATAAATGGGCAGGGTTTTTAAATAAGTGAAGCTTTTTGTGCACAGAAGGCAATGTCTCTTTGGTTTAGCAAAATTATTAAGAAGACTCAATCTTTTCCTGACCCTAGTTGGGAGGCCTCCTTTGGTAAACCAGTGGTCTTTGAATTGCATTTCATTCTTTGAGCAGAGAAGTGACTTTCCCAAAAAAATGATTCAGTTTACTGCAATAAGAATTCTTATGTTCTAAGAAACTTTCATGATATATTATGCTCTGTCTATTCTGCCCTCTCTGTCCTTCGGGATTTCTTGAAGCGGGGACTGAATGGAAAGGGCTCAGATGGGCATGAAGAGTTGTGGATGGGCCTTGATTCATGCCTAGAACTTCAGGTATAATGCCTAAGAGATAGCCAGAGAGAAGGCTGAAGATGCCAAGGAAAGTCATGTAAAGGAAGAGGAGAATGCATGCTCTGGCTAGAGCATCAGGATGAGCCTGTGGAGGAACAGTGACAGCGTATGCTGGAAGGAGAGGTTCAACCTCACTGTGGAAGGACTTAACTTTGAAGCTGAATCATTTGCTTAGTGTACTACCCACTTATGATTTGAGGGGCACTTGTTAGACATATCCTGCCCAGGAATGATGAACTTTAGGAAGAGCAGCATGGAGTCAGTGGTTAGGTAAGAAGGTGGCTGGGTGGGGCAGCAAATGGTGCCCTGGAGAGCAGAAGATAAGGCAATGCTTCTCCAAATCCATATGCCCTTGGACATGTCACAAGGTGCTTTCTTTGACACATAGAATCTTATTTGATCCTTACAATCACCCTGAGATGAGTACAGAAGGGCAGCTTATTTTGAAGATAAAAAAGCTTAAAGTCAGTTCAGATTTCCTTATCTATACCTATGTTCCTTTCACTATCCTGTGCTGCTTTTTTGCAATTTGGAGGTCAGCCATGCAACTAGGGGCTTTGTACTAGACCTGAGCCTTAGAAATTCTGCTAGTTCTCTTAATCCTGCAGTGTGCCACCCAAGATCTTAGTTGAGCTCCATTTCCAGAGCTGCATTTCTTATATATTAAGCTTTCATATAAGATTTCCTTTAACAAGATCTTTCCAGAAACAAACAGGCAGATAAAAACCAATTAGAAATTTCCAATGCCTGATTAATTAATTGTCAAGCAATTAATTTATTATGGAGCATGATGGAGAGAGTGAAATAGAAATTCACTTCAATAATTCTGACCATGTGTACTTGGAACAACTGTAGCAAAAATTAACAGCAATAAGGAAGGCAACAAACAGCACAGCTTTGAAAAGGCAAACACAGTAAGTTTGGTCCTAATGAAGATACAGATATGCATCCTGTAGGATTTGGAGAACGTTAAAAACTAACGTTTACCCACGGAGAGTGGAACATTTTACAAATGTTTTTAACCATTAATAGTGAACGGTAGGGAGAATGACATGGCTGAATAAAGAAGGAACGTCCACACTCAGACAAGATCAACTAAAAACAAAAGCACTTGAAAGAAGGGGAGAGACATACAGCCTGGTACAAAAAAAAAAAAAAAAAAAAAATCAGCTTGCCACATTATCCCCTCTCCCAACGGAGGACACCGCAGCTTGGTGCCACTTTTGCAGGCACACACCAGGGGCCAGTGACTAGGAAGCCTCTCCCTCCCCTCCACCCTCTCAGCTCTCTGACTCTGAGCAGATGAGCAAGGAACTCCTGCCAGGGGTGAGCGCTTTCATATTGGACCTGAGCACACCTGAGTCGCTGCTGGAGCCTACGGTTCATCCCAAGGAAACTGAGACATTAATCTGCCACAGGGAGCTAGCACTGCTTGGTCTGAATCTCTACTTGGCACCGTAGGCTGATTTGAGCCTACACTGAGCTCTCACTGTCCTGCTCCAATCCTAGACCTACCAGAGTCTCTGTCTGATACTTAACACTACTCCCCGGTCAAGTGTGGTTTACACGCCATTGTGCAAGGACCATGGGCACAGCAGAGCCTCCACCTGCATTCAGCTGGACCCTGGATACAGTGACTCTGCTTGATTTAGCAGCAAGGGTCAATGGCTGCCTATCGTGCTCTGTACTCTGGATATCCATGACTCACTCCTCTGCACTCTATGCCCTCATTGGACTTGCAGAATATGCCCCACAATATTGCTGGACACATTTGCCTCTCCTCTGAGCATCCAAAGGCTGAGAATTAGGACTGTGAACCCATAAGAGCCCCCAAATATTAGGAGTTCACCCCACAGAGACTGGAAAATACACCATATAACCTGCATCAATCCCCAACCAGAGAGAATCCACAGGAGGAACCTCAGAAACAAGACTCCCCTCCTTCCCTGGTCTGGTACCCTGGCATAAACAGCTGTCCCAAGAGGACTAGGAAGGGAGGCCCCTTAAACTGAAAAGCCCCAGTACAGCCTCACAGACCATAAAGAGGGGCAAAGAGGACAGTGATTGGTATGTTTAGAGACTAGTGAACTGAAAATACTCCTGTGGAAATAGAAACTCTTTTTTCTCTCTTCTTTTTTTCTTTTTCCTTTGTTAGTATGTTTTTTATATTATTCACTAGTTTCCTTTGGTAGAATTTAAAGTCTTACCATGCATTTTCTTTTCCCTTTCCTTTTAATATCACTTTGATTTCTGTGAATCAATAGGCCCTCCTTTAATCTCTCACTCCTCCTCTATTGTCATTTTTTTCTCTTTCGACTTATCCCCTTACTATTTTTCTTATTTTCTGTTCTCATTTAATCTCCAGTCCTTTATTAACCCTCCTCAGTGTTCATCTCTTTTACTGTAATATAGTACAATTAATTTCCCCTTACTCCTTCACAGGAACTCCTACACCAACTGTATCACTTTCTCCACATTTACCACTGCTTTAGTTTTCATAATTCGTTTCTTTTGCTTCTTTTTCTTTATTTCATCAAATGTACACTACATAGCCTTACAAATATGCAGTTAGCTTTCTCTTACTATGGTTGAATGCTGCTTTGCAGTGAAATCAGACAAATTACTTTATCAAGGGACTGTTTATTGTGCATAATTTTCTTGTTTATTTTAGATCTTGTTATGTAACTAAATCTTGTGCTAGGGTTAAAGGTGGCAAAGCATTAGTTATTAGAGCTTGTCATTTCCCAGTTTGTGCTGGATACTATAGTTATTACTGGTTTGTCAAGTTAGCCGAGGTGACCTTGCTGTTGTGATCAATTGATCCTGCTTGTATGACATTGCCTAGACTTCCTTGGGTCCATAAACTATACTACAACCCAGTACCAAAGAACTAGCTGCTAGACCAAAGAAGCTGCAACATTTCATGCTCAATAAACAAAAGAGATAGGATCCCAGGACAGACTCAGATGGCAAAAGCCAGCTAAACCTAGAAGACAGCTCTGAAATGTAATTGTTACCTAAGGAGGTCATGGTGTTAGTAATAAAACTACCTACAATGAGCACCTTTAAGTCTCAATGCAGAAAAGAAGTGGATAATACATACATAAACAGAAGCAATATGTGATTAAATATACCCCAATGAACCCAAACAAAGTCCAAAGGCCAGAAAGGTAGAAGAAATTCAAAGTCTCCCTGCTTAATGTTATCAAGTGATAGGACTGAAGGTAGCTAAGCAGAAAGTAAGTTCCTAGACCCGAAGAAAATAGATGTACCCATACAGATAAGAATAGAAATGATGACAATAATGAAGGAAATGGTTAGTGAATCTAGGGTAAATGTGAATATAAGAGATAGAAGAATTTAGGAAAACCATGAATGTCCAACATAGGAAAGAACCAGATTCCATAAAACAGATACAAACACATTATCCAGTAGATTGGAAACATATGCAACAAAATCAACCAATGTGAGGAAGAAATATCACATTACAGTTGTAGTAGTGTTCACCTGGTTTTTTAATCATTATTGTTTGTTTTACATAGATGTGTGGAAAGTATGCCAATTCTTGGTGCCATTTTATAAATATGTTTGGATAAATTCATTTTCTGCCATGAGCAGAAGAAAATGCTCAGTAAACAATGCATTCACACATACACGCATAAGGTAGTTAAGATGGTTGTACAAGTAATTTCTATTAAGTCATTGAAAGGAACAGCTAGTGCTTCTACTATCCGATCAATTTTATATGCTTGTATCTCATAATCTGAGCAACTACTTTGAATATAACAATATGCAATAGAATAACCATTATTAATTTCCTATCATCTTGTTTTGAAATTCTGTATCACTTTTATAAGTTTTTAAAATTCTTTCTAAGTGCAAAGGGCAATTGCTCCTACCCCCAGAGAACCACCACAGATGTCTCAGCATCTGAGAAGTCGGGTGATGAGTGCTGGATTTGAAGCGTGCTCATGATGGCAGCCTAGCAGGCACAACACTGCCCAACCTGGACTGTTCCGCCATCTCAAAGAGCAAGACCAACCAAACGTTGGACGCAGGCCTACAGCTTCCTGAGTGTTTTCACAGTGTCACCCATTCAGGGCTGGAACAACCTCACTCAGGAAAAGCAAGCAGAGTGAGCAGTAGCGGGATTCTTCAGGAGAATAACGAAGTAGAGACGAAGATGGCATGACTTCTACATTTCTACATAGTAATGAAAAGTGTGTTCAGCTTTAGGCTTTGTCTCCACTGAAAATGGGTAGAAATGCTTTTCCAGTCAGGTTTTTGGGGGCCAAGGGGCTCCTCAGCTATCCATATCCTCTTGGTCCCAGCATACCATTAAAAAGACAATAACAAAAGGAACAAAAACAGCAAGAGCATAAATATACCTACCAAACACAAAACTTTGCTGTCTAAAAGCACATCCACTCAGAATTTAGCCTAAACAAAGGACCCTGCAACATTCCCATTCCATTGTTTTTGAAACACTGTAAAAGTTTTCTAAGTGCAATTTTATCACCTTTCTTCTTTTCCCATCATTTATGAACATATGTGTTTTTTTATGATATTCAACATGCTTGCATCACAAGATTCAAATTTAATTTCCTGCAATTACTGCACAATATGCATGAAAAAAAATGATATAAAAATGACAAAAAAATAATGAACAGTTACTCCATGTCTGCTAAGCTACCTTTTGGAAATAAAATGCAAGCATAACCCAGCCAAGGATTTTGATTGGCTGTCTCCAATCGGTGTTGTTTGGAGGCTTTGGTAATTATCGTTAGAAATTTTCAAATCTTTTGATAGTAGCAGGATTTAGTTTATTGGGAAATTAACATCCTTCACACCAGAGATTTAAGATTGGTTGTAACTTCCTTCACATTCCCCAGGAAATGTAGGTAGTGCACTCCTGGTTTATCAACAATGCTTTGCACCTTCCAATTTAGAGTCAAATATACTTGAGCTAACTTATTCATGACATTATATACCTCATTTCTCACAGGTAGCAATCATGAACTTGTAAACAAAACCTTACTTATGATAGAAGCAGAGGGGAAATTTTTCCTATGGCTGTTTCCATGGAGGCTTTAAAAGTACACAGATGAAAAATCTTGAGTATTAGGCCCACAGACCTGGGTTTAAAACCTTGGTCTACCACTTCACAACTATGAATATGATTTTTATCCATGCCACAGCTGGGTATTCCCATAATTAAAAGGCACATTTGAAAAGTTTCTACTCTATAGAGTTACTGGAGATGGAACATAGCTGCTATAAGGTGAACCTTTAATACCTGTTGGATGTAATGATGATGAGGGTGCCGTAAATGCCCCCAACAGTCATGAAGATGTATGTGCAAAGCCTTCTCCCGTGCAGAAAACCACAGCCACGGTGCACTAAGGTGCACGTTAGAGTCTGCCAAGTCCTGTTGCATGAATGACACTTCCCACCTGTGTTTATTTGCTTCGTTCTAACTCAGACATCCAAAAATGGGACAGAACATGTTTTGTATTACTAGGTGTAATTTTCATGAAATGTCAGCCATGAATTGGCTTAACTTCTCCCAAATGTTCATGAGTGGGAGAGAACTCTCAAGTAAATAGGAAGAAGAAGAAATGAAGGAGGAAAAGAAAGACATTTCAAGTGACTGAACTCTAAAAATAATATGATCTGAAAAGTAAAACAGCAGAAAAAGACTAAATGACATCCTTTCTTGTTGACTAAGATCCTTATCATGAGTGTGCTGACCTTCGACAGACAGGAGTGGTATAAGGATGAAACTTGTGTCTGCTGTTTTGCTCCAATGAAGCACAAAAAGTACTTTCATAAATACAAATATAGCTTTCTTCTTCGAATATTCTTTCTAGAGCAAACTCATTGACAATAACAATTTATGCTATTGAAGTATAAAATAGCTCCTCGGAAGATAGTACAATTGAGGCTCTTCACTGCCAGCTTTATTCTCTGGTTTCCCATTGTTGTTGTTTTGTTTTCTACGCACTGATCTAGTTTCACCAATCTGTAGGTTTTGGGGTAGGCATTGACTACAGGCTGAACAAGATAAATTAGTACATCTTTAATGTTTATGTGCTAAATAAAGATATATGTTCTTTGAAACTAAATGAAAATGGTAAGTTCTTGGTTAATTCTATTGATTATCAGCTGCCTAGACCCTCATATTAAGAGGAAGTGTGATCTTGTATCCTCACTCAGTGGGAACCAGGACTAGTCCGGACTGGTTATTGAGGTTTCTCATGGGTACAGTGACAGGAGCTACACATTATTGTTATCTCTGGTCCAGAGCAAAGGCTCATTTTGAGTTGTTAAAAAAAAAAAAGAAAGTCAAAGTACAGTGGCACTACGGGTAAAGAAAATAAAGGCAGCAAGGCCTGGAATCCTATTTCTCACAGATGTTCTCCTTCTTTTACATAGCTTGTGATCATCTGTTATCCTTGCATCTGTTCTTGGCAACTGATACAGCTTAATAACCAAAGGTGGCTATTTGACTTCCTGTAGTTTCCTAGACTATGGATGGCCTGACTAACTGAGTCCAACCGCACTTATACTCGCTCCTTTCATTGAAGTGAAAATTCTTCAATGAGAATTTTAGAAAGTCATTTGGCATGAATGCTCAAGATATCTTGCTTGATAGAAATTTTGGATACATGTTTATAATCTGGTTTCTTTTCATGTTTTCCATGTTATGGGCTTTGTATTGGTTTTTGAGGCATTTTAATTGAAAAGCAGCAAAATAGTTCTCATATCTTTAGTGCTGAACGTGTGTGTATGTGTTGTCTATCATGGTGTGCATTCAAATGGAATTTTAAGCAGTGGTATAGCAATAGCAGGTTTCCACCAAAAACCCATGTTGAGATCATATTTTCCACAAACAAATGTCACTGTCAACAAAAGTCTCTCATCACCAGAATTCCAGCGTCAGTTATTAACATCGAAACAATCTATTAGTGTCTGCATTAGTCCGCAGTCCTTCCCTCAGCAAGTGCTTACCATACTCCCTTCAATGAGTTAAAGGCCAGTACATGGCAAACATGTATGGCTCAGGTGTAATGCACATGTAAGCATGAGAGCTGATTTACTCTGAACTTTGTTTTCTTTTGAATTAATACCAAATGGAAAAAAATGCTTTAAAATTAAATGTTTTATAACAGTCACTCATGGAACACAATACAGGCAGATGGGGACTGAATGCTACAATGCTGGTTTGCATCTGTCAAGGAGAGGTGGTTGAAGACTCCAGAACTCTTTCCATAGGCTGCACTAATCCAAGTAGCATGTGGGGATCATGCTCTGTGCTCTCTGCAACACAGTTGCGGTATTGTTTCCATTTCTGCTTCTTTGGAAGTAAGATTGTGCTGTGACAAAGTAAAGCAGAATTTGGCAGAAAAGGATAATTGTAATGTAGAGGGAAGTTTGAACACCATGCAAAAAAGAAACAAAAAAGTGAAGATGAGTTTTCTTAGGAATCTAAATAATCTTCATGAAACTTCATGAAGACATAAAGTCATGAAGACATATTCCTCAGAACTATCTGGAGAAGACAGACAATCTTGGCTTTGTTATTCGTAGAAGAGAATTAGAAATGGGGTGATGATAACAGAAAAGCAAATTTTGCCATCCCAGTTTTAATTTTTTATCAGTAAATGTGCACAGCTCACAACGCTCACTTCTTGTGGGGAGTCGGCACATGCACACAATACACCCGCATCACTTTCATCTCCTTCCCTCCCCCCAAGATCCTCCCCCCATTTCTAAGTTTCTCTCTTACTTGCAAAAGACCTATACCATATGTCCATTTCCTATCCTATTTTGCTCTTTATATTTTGGGCTTACATTTACTTCACTGGAATTTCCCATTATGAGACTACTTTAGGAAAAACTGGTCTCTGTGCTTTGATGACCATAAAGGGGCTTCCCTTTCCTGGAATAAAGGGGAACTTCATTTCTAAAGGGCCTCACATTCTCTGGTTTCTTTCTACTAATTTCTCATTTGTCGGTTTGCTTCCATTTATTATTCAGAATATGTATGTGTAGTTATATAATGTGTATGTTTTTCTATGTTTATATATGTATATATTATAATATCTGATAGCATCAATAAATAGATCTGCTTGGAAACTGTACCAAACAAAAGATGAAATTTATTATGAAAATATAACTTGTTCTTTACAGAAAATAAATCTTATTACAAATCCTTGTGAAGTACAAAATATTACTTCTAACATGAAACATTTTTATTTCCTTGAAGTGTTGTTGTTATTGTTTACACACAGAACGTCTGTATATCCCATTAGTACAGGATGCTGCACATGTAATTCAATGGGAGAAATTCTGATTCATTTGGTATCATGGATAAAACATTGAGGTTCCACTCTACTCCTCCTTTCATTGAATAAACACTCCAGTACAATATTTCACACTGGAAATATTAACACTTAATTAGTGAAATTCAGGGATATCAGGGAGCTGTAGCATTAAAATCTTGTGCTCCTTTAGAGCCAGATCTCTCTTGACCAGAGCTCTTTCCCAAACTGAACAGTGTCTAGCTGAGGAATCCACATCATTGGCCTGAACTTCAATGTTCACGTCTGTAGAGCAGTGGTGACATCGCTGCTTACTTTTGGCCATGAAAATTGTACCCAAGTATATATATATCACCAAAGGTAAAATACAGAACTTGTGGAGCCTTGCAAACCCCTGTCCTGCCTAGGCTGACCAAGCCAGAAATGCCTGAAGACATGGTAAAGCATTCTTCATCCCCTATCAGGCAGCAACACAGGTGCCAGGATCCCTAACACTTTTCCTACTAATTTCCCTAAAATGATTAGGAATTAGAGAACTCTCTCATTTAAAGCAATGAGTGACAGTGATGCTCTCCAGAGTTATTATCAAAAGTAAATGTTCAACAATACTGCACACTTGGGAATTAATGTGCAGAGGTCTTCATGTGAGTGTAAAGGAAATTAAATAGAAGAAATTTATAATTATTAAAATCTTGTTTTCCAGATGTAATGTTTATGGCTTTAATTAAGGGCAGAAACTCACATTTTGTGCTTTCATAGTACCATTTTTTTTTTAATCTTCCTCTCTTTCTGCTAAAACACTTGCACAGTCTTAACAAAGCTGACCTCTAATCTGACTGCTGTCTAGACAAGTTGCCAGTTAAGGGGCAGCAAGTGTCCACACTCCTGTAAGTGTGAACAGTCACCCCAACAGGCAAGTGTCCCATGAGTCACAAGAATGCCCAACCCACAGATATAACCTAGGAGGTATAATGATGTTCTTCAGACATTTCATATTTTAAACAAGCTGACATCCAGGTAAATATTTTCTTCTCCTCTTTCCTTCTAAACAAGAAGTGTAAAAAAAAAGTCTCATTAGAAGAAAAATAACAGCTATGACCTTGGCTGTGTGACCTCTGTTGCCTTCTGGGCCTGCAAATATTTATAAGCAAAGAGATTGGTCTAGAGTAGGGGCAGCAAACAGCAGCCTGGGAACACAGCTAGCCTATGACTAGCTGCGTCGATGCAAAAGTAATTTGTCATCTGTATTTAAGTCATTGATTAAAAAAGGATATCTTGTGACACAAAAATTAAATGAAGTTTCAGGGCCAGGAGTGAAGCTCCATAACACAGTCAGAGTTCTTAATTTATACATCCTCATGGCTGCTAACATGGCAAAGTTAAATAATAAAAACATAAGTCATGAAGCCAGAAGTCTTTATGACCTGACCCTCTACTGAAAACATTGGTTGACCCCAACACCATTACTGAGTGTCTTCCCACCAATATTCTTGCCAACTCAAATCTTTCAGAATTTTTTTCTACTAACTTTACTTCACTTTCATTCCCTGATCCTTAGACAGCAATGATCATGGAAACAGAATCTACAATAATGAAGTGAGCTCAGGCTTGGGATACTGCAAAGCTGAAGATAAAATACAGGCCTCATTTTAGTGCCCTCTCAGTATTCAGATTTTCTTTCTTTCTTTCTTTCTTTCTTTCTTTCTTTCTTTCTTTCTTTCTTTCTTTCTCTCTCTCTCTCTCTCTCTCTCTCTCTCTCTCTCTCTCTCTCTCTCTCCTTTTTTCTTTCTTTCAAAGGAAAGTTTTATTTAGCTCACACTTTGTGAAAGTTTGAGTCTATAATCAGCTGGCTCCAAGGCACAGTGGCACAGGGCAAAGGGCAGCGATTCATGGCATCAAGAGCAAAAAGGGAAGAGCTGTGGGGTGTTCTGGTTTTGTGATCTCTATTGGAATGTCTTCCTGTCTGAATTTCTGCATGTCACGTTTGACCTTCCTTGCTTGGGTACACTTGAAGCACCTCAAGTCAGCCTCTTCTGCTGTATCATTATAGTAATGGACCCTCAGTCTTATCATGCATGTCAAACAAGAAAGGGAAATGCTATTTGATTTAACAAATACAATAAATACAATTTCTAATGGGATTGTGGTAGAATTTAAACTCATAATCTTGGTGTTTCTGGTTGAAATCTGCCACATTCTTCTACTTTGCCCATGATCTCTTTCAAGCATTTATCTGAACGTTGTTAGTGTTTGTTGAGTATTCCTTGTTGAAGGTTCGTATAGACCTGAGCCTGGAAATATATAATATTACACATCATCAAAGCCTCAGCCAGGGGCTGAGGACATAGCTCTGAGGCACAAGTGCCTACCTGCAAAGTGCAAGGTTGTGAGTTTGAGCCCCGGACCAGAAAAAAAAAGAAAAAGAAAAAAGCCACAGCCATACCATCTTTCTCTCTTCCAACCACTTCACTCACACTGTGCCTTGTTTGTTTCATGTACATGCGATGACTTTCAGAAAATGGACATTATTCTTTATAGAGTCTATAGCTAAATACAAACTACTACCTGGAATGTTTTACTTTTTTTTTTTTTTTTGTCTTTTTGAGACAGGGTCTCACTATGTAGTTCAGGCTGGCCTTGAACTCACTTTTGTAGCCCAGGCAGGCCTCGAACTCGCACTGATTCTCTTGCCTCAGCCTCCCAAGTGCTGGGATTACAGGTGTGCACCACCACGCCCAGCCCTGTTTTACTTTCTATGACTCATGAAACTGAGGATCTCTTTTATGAAGATTGCCCCATGAGAACAAGATTTCAAAAAATTATCACATGGTTTTAGCTAAATTCCTCTAAATATGAACTCAGAGTATGCTAAGTATTTGTTCTTTTTTTTATTTTTATTTATTTATTTATTTATTTATTTATTTATTTTCTTTTTGAGACAGGGTCTTGCTATTCAGTTCAGGTTAACCTTGAGCTCACTTTTGTAGCCAAAGCTGGTCTCAAACTCGCACCGATCCTCCTGCCTCAGCCTCCCGAGTGCTGGGATTACAGGCGTGAGCCACCACGCCCGGCAGTATTTGTTCTTGACCAAAGCTATCGAGAGCATTGGTAGATCCTTGCACTATGTATTGGTCAGCTTTCTATTGCTGAGACAAAATGTACTGGCCAGACTTCTGCCGCTGTGACAGTGGACTCAGGAATAGTGCACTAGGTATTATACCTCCCCTCCAAGGGCAGGAAAGCTCCTACAAAGAGAAAACCATGGCTTAAGGGACTCAGAGAATGAGTCCTAGAAACTTTCCTGGGGAAGGTAGCATACAACTTGAGCCAGGGAAGACTGAAAGAATTTCACTGGGAGAAATAAATCGCCTAAGTTTTGCCATGTTTGGAAACACAAGGCTTGAATAGAGACCAAATGAATGTGTGCTTTGAAAATTCCTTTAGAAGAACTTGTTTTTCAAAAGACCAAAGTGCAGTTTTCAAAGTTAGGACTTTTCTCATTGCTGTTTCTTCCTACATATTTTTAAAGTTCAAGTACCCTTTGAAGACACTGCTCTGAAATTTTTGCAAGCTAATGTGAAGATGTTTGAACCTAATTTGTCCAGAGATGATGGATCCTTGCACTGAACACATGGTCTGCATATTCTGAATTAGCAAAGGCATTCTGATTATTATTGATTTTATGAAGGTGATAAAAAGGAAAAATGTGTTGTATCTGCAAAGATTTTTAAAAATCATTTATACCTAGGATATCTGGTGGCATTTCCCTAAATAATAAAAGGAAGTGGATTTGTCTAAATTTCTGACATTATACAGGAATAATAGAAGACCTTTTATCTGTCGTAAGACACACAAGAGCAGAAGGATTAGAGGAAAAAAACTTTTAAAATCAGAGTTATTAATGCCGCTTAAAAGACTAACAAAATTTAGATTTAATTGTACCCAGCATTAACTTCCCATAATATCTATATAGTAGGGTAGCCTTGTGGGATATTGAAAATCAAATTAGAACTAATTCAAAGCAATCTTCAAGTACACGGATTCATCTCTCTTTCAGGCATGGAGAGCCAGGGCAATATTGCATTGATGACAGGCTCCATCACGTGCCTGCTCAGCAGAACGGCCTTGCAGGGACTCATTTCCAGGAAGGTCTGCTGTGTAGCAAGCAGCCTTCTGCAAAGCATCTAGCAACAATGGCAACATTAACAAAAGCGCCTTGACAGTGTGAAAGGAAGAAAAAAATGATGATACAGATACTTTTCCAGCATCAATGTGGGGCACCAGTAAATTCTTCATGTCAAACACCTATAGTGACTTTGTTCTTTAGCAACACTTAAGGTCAAAGAGTGATGAGAATAATTGGTAACCCTAGGAGTAAGTACTTTTCTTCCTATTCAGGGTTGCATTTATGATTACATTCTGTTAGCTCATAGAGCATGAAGGGATGGGCTGAGAGGTAACTAAGGGGTCTAAGCACCTGCTTGGCAAGCACAAGGATCCTAGTTCAATCCCAGGTACCACAAGCCACTCCAGTCCCACAACTCTAGGCATGCCATGCACGCCACAAAAACAGGGCATATTGCTACATGCCTGGAATCTTAGCTCTGAGGAGGCTGAGACAGGAGATCACTATAAGTCTGAGCTGCATAACAAGAGCTTATAACAATTAGTTACTTAGTTAATTAATTAACTAGTTAAGAAGAAGAATAGGAGGGAGTGAACTGGCTTTCAGAACTCATTTTTAAAGGGGAAAGATTAATTAAAAATCCTTTTGGTCACCACTGCAAAAAACAAAAAAATACAAGAAAAACAAGGCAATCTTTCTATGCATGACTAGCCCAACTAACTTCCATTTTCTAGAATATGGAAAGCTCTCTCTCTCAAAAAAAAAAAAAAAAAAAAAAAAACTCTTATTTTCATATGTTTGTGTATTTGTGTCGCTGGAAAATCAACCCTGAACCTTTGCATTGAGCTATATTCCTAAGCATGTAATTTGAGATGGGATTTTGTGAAGTTATTATATTGCCCAGAATGGGTTTGAATGGGTTTGAACTTGAAAT
The DNA here is from genome assembly GCA_004027025.1 of Myocastor coypus. Taxonomy (NCBI): domain Eukaryota; kingdom Metazoa; phylum Chordata; class Mammalia; order Rodentia; family Myocastoridae; genus Myocastor; species Myocastor coypus. Next base: position 13,903 of record PVJA010048841.1, read on the forward strand.
CCTGACTCAGCCTTCACAGCTACTGAGGCCAATGGAATAAGAAGAGGAGGAAGGAAGGAAGGAAGAAGGAGAAGGAGAAGGAGAAGGAGAAGGAGAAGGAGAAGGAGAAGGAGAAGGAG
>PVJA010048843.1:0-14017 GCA_004027025.1 Myocastor coypus
GTGAGTTCAAACCCTGGTCCCACAAAAAAAAAAAAAAAAGAAATTCACCCAGAAATCTAGTCTAAATGCATGTGATTCTTCTTAAGATTTCTTTCTGCACAGACACTTTAATCCTGTCCTCTTGTATCATGGGCTGTATTGTAGTGGTGGTGCAGACTTTCCGAGACCTGGTTTGGTTATGTCCTCAGTGTACTGACGCCATATGTCAGGCCCTGCCCGGCTGTGAGGAGAACATTCAAGACAGTGAGGTAGACTATTGCTCTCTTTTGTTTCCAGGCAGACGGGGAATGTTAGGATGTGGTCTTTCGAAATAGACAAATTTGTGTTTGTACTTTGTACCTGAAGTGGAGATTGTTATGATTGATTGCACTTTGGGCTTTTTTTAAAAATGTAGATGGCATATAAATTATAAGAGCAGGATTTATGTATTTTTTATGATAAATTTTTTGGTACCATTGGCCTGCTGAGCTATGATGATTCAGACATCAAGACCATGAAGTTTTCAGCTATAATGAGAATCTGGATCTTCCATCTGGGGAAGTTTTGTAAAAATTTGGGTTTCACCTAAAATCTGCTCAATTAAATATTAAGAGATGATGGACTTAACATTTTAAAACTTCACAGATGGCTTAAATATGTAGTCTAGCGTAATAACTACTTTCATGAAAGCTTTAGACAAATTAATTCAATAGTGTCTGCTCAAACATGAAATCTCAAATTGGGCCAGAGGCCCCAAAGTGAAAAGACCTTACTTATTGCTTGCTCAGTGTAGGTTATGAATGTTTTGAGTTTCCTCTAAGCATTAGAACTTCATTCCTATTTGTTATAGAGAGTATAGTTGGGGGTAGGGTTGAGCACATGGGTAATGATGCTGGTTAAAACAAATGAAAGATTATATCTTTTCTGCTGGCACTAGGGGAAAAGCAAAACCAGTTGTTCTTAGCTGTCTCCTACATTGGGCAGCCAAGGCCTGAGCTCCTGTTTCTGTTCTTCTATTTCTAGGGGAAACAGGCACTTATTTGGCTACTTGGGGTCCATGGAGAAAGAATTCCCAATGCTCCTTATGTTTTAGAGGACTTTGTAGAAAATGTGAAGTCAGAGACATTTCCTGCTGTTAAGATGGAGCTCCTCACTGCGCTGCTGCGCCTGTTTCTCTCACGCCCTGCTGAGTGCCAAGACATGCTGGGGCGCCTGTTACATTACTGTATAGGTAAGCCTTTCAGAAGGACGTAGTGCTTGGTGTGACCCATAGTACAAATTCTCACAGCCTTCATTATGTGGGACCTGAAAAGAAGAAGTTAATACTTGCTAGATTTACCCCTCCTTTCATTCTTCTTTTTTTTTCCTATTATGGTTAGCATAAGGTAGGAGGAATGTTTTGTGTTAATTAATTAACTCAGTCTGTTGGTTTATCCCAGAGGAAGAAAAGGATATGGCTGTACGAGACCGAGGTCTCTTCTATTATCGCCTTCTTTTATTTGGCATTAATGAAGTGAAGCGGATCCTGTGTAGTCCTAAATCAGACCCTTCTCTTGGGCTCTTGGAGGATCAGCCAGAAAGACCTGTGAATAGCTGGGCTTCAGACTTTAATACACTGGTGCCGGTGTATGGCAAAACGCGTTGGGCAACTATATTTAAGCATCAGGGGACTGAGCGCTGTGGCCCAGAGTTTCCTCATACTGCACCCTTTGCTACATCAGGTAAAAAAAATTTTTATGTTGCACCATGTCATGGTAAATCTTTGTCTCTGGTAGTGAGTGGTAAGAAGTAAAGTACTCTAGCTAAATCAAATATCAAGTGTTATGCAAACTTGAAGCCTTTGTGAGCCAGAAAGAAGTTCATCACTGATTATTTAATCTGTTTACCTAAGGACAGAAATCACACTGTACTTTTAGGGATATAGACTAACTATAATTCATGCAGGTTAAGAATTTCTCTTATACAAGCTCTATCACTCTTTTAGGACACCTGACCACTGAAGAGAACAAGGAGAGAGTACAAGAACTCCCAGATTCTGAAGCTCTCATGCTAATCCCGAATTGCCAGTTTACTGCTGAGTATTTTGAGAAAACTTGGCTTAGCCTTGAAGTTGCTCATCAGCAGGTGTTGCCTTGGCAGGGAGAAGTTCATCCCGACACTCTCCAGATGGCTCTACAAGTAGTGAATATTCAGACCATTGCACTGAGCAGGGTTGGGGCCCGGCCATGGAAAGCCTACCTTGTTGCTCAGGATGCTTCTGGTTGCCTGTTCTTAGCAGAACTGCGGCTGGAGCCCAAGAACTCAGAAATACAGATTTCTGTGAAGCAAAGTGAGAAAAGGACTGAGACACTGAGTAGGTTTTTCTCTGTATTAGAAACTGTCATTGGAACAGTTGGGGACATGAAATCATAGCTGGTTCTTCCTGTTTTCCCCAAGTGAGGTGACTAGTTATCAGAATCCATAATTTTTCTTATTAGAACTGCTTATAAATCCAGATGGTACCAAATGCAAAGGAGAAGGAAATCTAGGCATCACAATTCTTGTGTTTTTATCTAAAGCTCACTGACTTTCTGCCTTTGTGACTGCCCAAGGTTTTCATTGGTGGTGTTAGTAAGAGATGGGGTTAGATTGAGGACGGGACTGGGAGGGTTTATACTAATCCCTTTTAGGGGTTGTTTTACTTATTAAAAGTGTTTGCTGATTGTGGAAATTGATGGAGCCTACCTGTTCTTTTTTGTAAGAAACAGTAACTGACTCTTGTCATATTTCTGATCATGCTTTTAGACCAGGCTTTTGAATGGTATCTGCATACCTCTGGTGTGGCTCCTAAATTGCCACTCCCCAAGCCCTCGCTTTTCTAATGAAAGAAAACCGCTTACAGTTTCCTCTCACACCTACCCTTTAACACCTGTTCTATTTTATTTCTTGTGTGGAACATTTCCTCACCTTTATATCTTCTTTAACAACTAGCATCTGTCAGTGTTCAGCTCAATCATGAGCTCTTTCAGAAAATTTTGTGTGACCCTCACTAGGGGTCTTGCTCAAGCATCAAAGCTATATCCCTAATAGTACCAACTGGTTTTTTTTTTTTTGTTATTTGTCTTTTTATTTTATTCATACCCACCCCCATCTTGTACATTGAGACCACTTATAGCAAGAACAAATCTAATAAATATAAAGGACTGGACAGATGGCTCAGCAGACTTAAGTGCCTATTTAGGCAAGTGCAGAGACCTGGGTTCGATCTCTGGTACCACATGCCCCACTGGCCCTGCCCTATGGAGTGCTGAGCAGTAACTGAGCCCAGCTTTGGTGGTGTGCTCACCTGTAATCCCAGCACTGGGACGCTTGAAAACAAGAGGATCAGAGACCCTGCACAAAATAACATAAAAATACAGTATAGATAGGATCTAACTATCCAGAAAGAGGAAAATAAAGATACTAGCTAAGACCAACTAGGTCAGTGATAAGGAAATAACATGTTCAGGCTGCATATAGGTCAAGAAGAGTAAGGTTTATTATTGGCTCTACAAGCAACTTGGGAGTTAGAAGGAAGGGTAATAGTTACATAGTTGTTGTCAGAGAGGAAGGAACACTCCAATTTTGTTTTTTCTAAAAAACAGGTAGTTTCATGTAGGTGTCACAAAATGATATGTACAGGATTCTAAAGGAAGTCAGAAAAGGGTTTCACAGAAATGTTATAATGTTTGTCAAAGCAGAGAACACAAACAGGGCTTTTAGTTAGGGCATTTCTTTAAGAACAATGTAATCTAAATGTATGACCTTCATTATCCAGCTGAGTTCAAGGACTTCTATGTACGTATGTAGGCTGCATGTCTTTTTCTTTGTTCTTTTATTTTTTAAATTTGCTACAGGGTCTTCCTACACAGCCTGGACTCATAGTGATCCTCCTGTCTCAGCCTTCCCAGTGCTGGGATTACAAGCATGTATCACCACACCTGGTTTTGGTAGCTGACATGGCATGCAACACTGGAGATAGAACTATGATCCTTGCAGGTTGTTTGTTAAAGGGTCTCTCTGACTAGAGAATTCTAAGGGTAGTAAGTATCTTCCTTTGCTTTATCTGCTGTAGTATTCCTCAGTAAATGTTTATTGAATAAATGGCTATATTAGAATTGTGATAGTATTCTGAGATTGGTGTTTAAAGTATATTTTATTATATCTGCTGTACAGAAAATAATAGAATTCTATCTAGACCAGGATTTCTTAAAAATGGCAGTATTGATATTTGGTAAAATATATATTCTTTGCTATGGGAAGCTTTTCTGTGCACTGTAAAATGATTATCAGCAGTATCTCAGAACTCTACCTGGTGGATGCCAATAGACACCTCATTTGGAATGATTTAAAATGTCTCTAGACATTTCTAAAGGACCCATGGGGGACAACATTGCCCCTGTTTGAAAACCACTGATAGAGACTGTCCTTAGGAACTGCAAAGGGAGAGATCAAAATAGCTTTAGAATTTCTTTTTCCACCAAGCGTAGTGCTACGTCTGTAATTCCAACACTCTAGGAGACTGAGGCAAGAGGATGGCAAATTCAAGGCTATATTGTGTCCTGTGGTCTTATACCTTTGATTATGCAAGACAATACAAAGAAGTAGAGGTTAGATTCCACAGATAGCATTAAGTCATCAGCATAGCAATAGTGAAAGGGTGAGGAAAGTGGTTTATTTTTGTGGGGAGAGCTTGAGATAAGGCAGATCTAGCTTTAAATTTCTATTCTGCCACTTACTAGTGAATTAGGGTAAACATTTAATTCTAGTTGGGTGGTGGGCTATGTGCTGCTTTTTTTTTTTTTTTTTCTTTTTTCTTTTTTACTACTGGAAATTGAACTCAGGGTCTTCTCACTAAGCTACATCACTAATTTTATAACCCAGGCTGGCCCTGAACTCACTTTGTAACCCACGCTGGCCCTGAACTCAAAACAATCCTCCTGCCTCAGTCTCCTGAGTGCTGGGGTTATAGGTATGCATCACCACACCTGACTAAAATGATTTTTAGACTTACAGCAAAATTGAGCAGAAAGTACAGAGATTGCCCATGTGTCTATTCTCTGTCTCCATCTGTGTACGGACTTCCCTCATTAACATCCCCAACCAAAGCAATGCATTTCTTATAACTGATGAACTTAACTTCATCAGTTATCTATCACCTAAAGTACAGTCATGTAAGTTCCATGTGTGTTTTAGAAGGATTTTTTCTTTTTTTTTTTTGGCTTGCTTGCCAGCCAAGCACTTATTCTACTGAGTCACCAGCCCCTCCATGTGTGTTTTAGTGGTTGAACAATTAATTTCTTTTTTGTGCTTAGTAATAATTCATTGTCAGCATATTTTATAGTTTATTCATCTGTTGGGCATCTCGGTTGGCTCCACATTTGGATAATTATGAATGAACCTTTCATAAATGTTCATGTGCAAGTTTTTGTGTGGTCATACATTTTCATCCTTTTAGGTAAATACTATGGTATACAATCACTGGATCTTATGGTAAAGCAATTGCCTCATCTTTAGCTATATGTGAAACTGCCAAATTAGCTGGGCATGGGGTACATATGTGTAACACTAACATTCTTTTTTTTTTTTTAAAAGAATTTTTTATTTATTGTTTTTTCTTGTTTCAGAACTTTTGTTTGTTAGTTTATTTATTTTTATGGCCAGATCAGCCTGCCCTGAGGGCAGGGCTGGCGAAGCATGTGGTGCTGGGGATTGAACCACAGTCCCTGAAGCCGCCTAAGCTTTCCTAAGCAGGCGCTTTAGACCACTGAGCCATCCTGCCGGGCCCAACACTAACATTCTAAAAAGCTAAAGAAGGAGGATCATAAGTTCGAGCCTTGTTTGGACTATTTGGTAAGGCCCTGTCTCAAAATAAAAAAATTTTTTTTAAAGGGCTGGGATGTAGCTTGTAATGAAGACCCTGTGTTCAATCTCTAGTAGCAAAAACCAAAACAAAAAACCTCAAAAGTCTGCCAATTGTCTTGCAAAGTGTTGTTTTGCATTCCTCCAGCAAAGGAGAGTTCCTGTTGCTCTAAATCCTTACCAGCCTTTGATATCATCAGTGGTCTAGATTTTATTCATTCTAACAACTGTGTAATAGTCATTTTTTAAAGATTAGTTTTGATTATTTTTCAAGAAATTCCATTCCAGCTGCACATCATAGCATGTAATCCTAGCACTTGGGAGGCTGGGGCAAGAGGAGCTCCATGAGCTACGTAGTGAGTTCAAGGCCAACCCAAACTACACAGCAAGACACAGTCTGAAAAAGAAAAAAAAAAGCTGTGTGGAACAACTGACTCATTGTTTATGTGTCTGGGTTTGTTATCTTAAGAAGGCAACCATCACAGTAAGTGACCAATCCTGAAATCTCTTATAACAACAGAGGAATTCAGCCCTTTAAGTCCTTTAGGAACATCCTTCTTTTTTGTTGTTTTGTTTTGCTTTTTGTTTGTTTGGTATTTCAGGAAAACTTCTTTGTTAGAGAGTGAATCTCAATTCCTTCTTATTCTACGGGCCCAGCGGGATGGCTCAGTGGTCTAAAGCGCCTGCTTGGGAAAGCTTGGGCGGCTTCAGGGACCTCAGTTCGATCCCCGGCACCACATGCTGCGCCAGCCCTGCCCTTGGGGTGGGCTGAGCCGGCCATTAAAATGAGTGAATAAACCAAGGTTCTGAAACAAGAAAAAAAAAAATTAAAAAAAAATAATAATAAAAAAAATAATAAATAAAAAATCTTTATTAGCGGGATGGCTCAGTGGTCAATTCCTTCTTATTCTAGTCCAGTGATTCTCAAACTTTCTAATGCTGTGACCCCGCAATACAGTTCCTAATGTTGTGGTGACCCCAAACCAAAAAATAATTTTGGTGGCTACTTCAAAACTGTAATTTTGCTACAGTTATGATTTGGAATATAATAAATAATATTTTCCGATGGCATTAGGCAACCCCCACTGGGGTTGTGACCCACAGGTTGAGAACCACTGTTCTAGTCATTAGGTCTTTGGCTAAAAAGAAGTTATTTAACATTTATTGCATGCCAGCTCTGTGACATTTCTTTTTTTTTTTTTTTTTGTCTTTTTGAGACAGGGTCTCGCTATGCAGTTGAGGCTGGTCCTGAGCTCACTTTTGTAGCCCAGGCTGGTCTCGAACTCGCACCAATCCTCCTGCCTCAGCCTCCCTAGTGCTGGGATTACAGGCGTGCACCACCACGCCCGGCTGTGACATTTCTTATAATATCATCTTACTTCATTTTCATAGTTTCCTATAAAATACTTTGTATCAGGCTGGTGAGATAGCTTAGGCAAGCACAGGGACTGGGGTTCCAACCCCAGCACCACATGCGGTGCTGGGCATGCTGAGCAGGCCGGGCATGGTGGCTCATGCCTGTAATCCCAGTGCTGGGCAGGCTGAAAACAGAAGGATCATTGTGAGTCCAAGCTGTGTAGTGAGATCCTGTACTAAATACATAAGTTTTAAAAAAGGGGGGAGGGCAGTGAGATAGCTCAGTGGTCTAAAGCACCTGGTTTGGCAAGCTTAGGCAGGTGTAGGGGACCAAGATTTAAGCCCTACCATCACATGTGGCATTAGCCCCACCCTCAGGGCTGGCTCAGCCAGCTAAAACAACAACAACAAAAAATTTCCTCAATTGGGTTTTTTTTCCTCACCTTTCTATTTTTTATATCTTTCACTCATCACTGGATGGGGTTAAAAGAGGCCCACTAACAAAGTAGATAAGGTCCTTGGTTTGCCGGGCTAGGTTGTTTTATTTCGAGATGGTACTGGTATATAATTCAGGCTGGCTCTGAACCCACTATGTAGCCCAGCTGACTGAACTCAAAGCCATTCTCCTGCCTTAGCCTCCTGAGTGCTGGAATTACAGGATTGTACCACCATTTCAAACTTCCTGGCTAAGTTCTTGACTCAGTGTTACAGAGAGGCACTTCAGGATGTGTCAATGAGAAGCATACATCTATCAGTCAAAATCAAGAAGTAATCGCTCAGCCAGGCATGGTGTTTTCACTCACAGCTATAATCCCAGCACTCTGAGTTCACAAAGATCACAAATTCAAGCCCAGCCCAGGCAATTTATTAATACTTTCTCCCAAAATAAACTATAAAAAGGATTGAGTATATAGCTAAGTGGGAAGCCCCTGGGCTCAAAGCTCAGCATTGTAAGATAGAAGTACACCCTCAAAAAACGGTGCAGTTCCTTGGGTGAGGTGCAGAATGGCCTAGAATAAGGGGTATTTATGTGGCTTGGGGGTATCCTCAAGACAGATGGTCTGGGATATTTATCTTTTGACTCATTATTTACCTAATGTCTGTGTCTTTAATGCCATGTTGTTTTTTAGAGGGCTGAAGCAAAACCTCGCTTCATCAATCAGATTAAAAGCAAACCATTTGTATGTGTTTGAAGTTTAGAGATGTGGTACTCAATAATACTGTATGTCTGAGAGTAGAAGTCTTTGGAATTTCTCTATCAGAAAAAATACAGGCCAAATTTATGTATTTGTTTTTGTCAGGTTTTATCTGCTGCAGTGGTGGTGGTGGTGCATGGCAGAGAAGCAGAAATAAGATGGGGGATCCTTTATTAACTCTAAAGACATGGAGAGGACCGAAGGCAAGGAAATGGGCAGATCCTCTGGCCTGAGACAGGGAGGATAACACCTTATGGACTTTTGCTAGGGGTGGAGTTTGAGGTGCAGGTTCAACAACACACTAGGAGCTGATTGGAGACTCCCTTGTGAAGGTTAGAAAGGTAAAAGGAAGATGTATGGAGGGCTGGAGTCGGGAAGGAGGAAGAAGTAGTCATTGGGAAAATTGGCTGTTGTTTTCGGGATTTGGCCATGTTGGATCAGGGTCATGATAATTTAGCAGTCCGTACTCGACCATAACCTATTGGTTTGAGCTGTGAGACTTAGAGATTTAAGATCCTGGAAGAAAAGCAGGCCTCACAGGGTGGGGGAACAGGGGGAGAATTGTAACTTTGAGTAAATTCAATTATGTTTTCAAGCTGCAGTTCTCTTAAAATTGACAATTTCAAAAGCATAATATCCTTATCTCCTTTAACCTTTCTTTATGTCCTCTACCTCATTTATGTCTCAAATAATCTCTTTTCTTGCTTAATGAATCCCAGCTTATCCTTCAGCCTTTACTCAGATGTCACTATTCTAAAGAAGCTTTCACAATCCCTTGAAGTATTCTTCCCTATTATATTCTTGAAATATATTGTATCTCAAGAACATAGGAAATTATAGGACTTGTGATTTATTAATTAATAGCTGTCATTTCTGCTGACCTGTGAGTACCACAAACATGTCATTTTTCTGTCTCCTTTGTAATGCAGCTAGGTGCTCAGTCATTGTATAAGGACTCCTAACTTAATTTCAGTTTGAAACTGGCTATGTAGTAATAGAAGTTACTCATTAGTGATATGTAATGGCTAGGGTGTGGTTCTAAGATAAGGAACTGAAAGTGTTCAACAAGTCTCTGTAGTTCCGTGTGGGTAAGCCCTTGAAAGAAGTCCAATGTTTCTGAGCAAGTATTTTTGAGGAAATCTGGTTGAAAAAAAAAAAATCCCAGGACTACAGGTCCAATAGGAAAGTTAGTAAGAGGTAGATACATCTGCTAGTTAACCAGTATTTTTAGGTGGAAGAGCAAATCTCAAAAGTAGGCATCTAACATGAAGAATCTCCGAACATTTGAGGAGCAAACAGAATGCATTGTCAACACTTTACTCAGAGACTTCTTGAGCCCAACATTACAGGTTGCTAATCGAGATGTATGCAATGTAGAGGAACCAGACTCAGGTAAGGCCTATTCTCAAGTCAATAAGAGAGCTTGGGGGTGCTTTCTTCACTTCCTCTTAACTTTGGAAAGGCAAATGCTAAGCTATTAGCAACACCTGAAAAGAAAGAGTCTCACTGAAGGGAGATGTTAACTACTGTGATTGGATGTTAACAGAACATTGAAGTTCTTGGGAACAATGCTAAAATTGTTGATAAGTCTAGAGAATTTTCTCCGTCACTCAGATTCCTAAAAATATTTCCATTCCTGCAAGCTGTGACAAATGTTGTTTTCTCTGTCTTAGGAGAGACTTGTTCTTTTGATGCAGCTATCATTGCTGGACGACTTCAGTTGTTAGGTGACCAGTTCAATGGAGAAATAGAAGATTCTGTGAAAGACATCATTGCAAAAACTGATGCAGGACAGGTCAGGTTCTTACCTTCTGTATTGTTTGCTGCTCTTTCCTACTTCAAACTTCCTTTTCTTCCTACTCCTATATACTGTGAGTATGAATGTTCTGTGAGAGGTTTGGGATCTTGGAATTATTGAAGAGGTAACAGCAGGAAATGCCAGCTGTGTAGGAGTTAACCAAAACCTATGTGTGGCATAGGGATGGAAACTCCTGACAGGAAATGATCAACTTTTAGCTTTATTCCAGGTGGCATTCATCAAAGCTGTGTATAGTGTGCACATAGCACTTTATTCTCAGCAAAGTATCTTTTCTGCAGGTTTCAATACGTTTTTTAATTGAGGGTAGGTACCTTCCTGCCCAGCCCTCTAAGAGTCAACAGTGAAGTACAAACAGAAAGAATGGGGAGAGTTTGTAAGTATGATACAGGGCTGGGGAGTTTGCTCAGTGGTCTAAGCACCTGCCTGGCAAGTGTGAAGCCTCGAGTACAGTCCCTGGCACTGGATGCTGTGCTGGCTCTGGAGCTCCAGCTATGGTATGCTGGCCACTGAAACCAGGTGTGGTGGGTGGTCAATGCTTGTAAACCCAGCACTGGGGAGTCTGAGACAGAAAAATCACTACAAGTCTGACCTACGCACTGAGACCCTGTATAAAAAAATTTAAAAATTAAATAAAAAATATAAGTATTCAAATAGGGATAAGCCTAAGCCAGGCGTGGTGGCTCATGCCTGTAATCCCAGCACCCGGGAGGCTGAGGCAGGAGGATTGGTGCAAGTTCGAGACCAGCCTGAGCTACAAAAGTGAACTCAAGGCCAGCCTCAACTGCATACCGAGACCCTGTCTCAAAAAAAAGGCAAAAAAAAAGAGAAAGAAATCAAATAGGGATAAGCCTAGACTAAGAATGCTGGTGTTTTGTTAGAACCCTGATTACCAGGCATAGACTGATATAAAGAATAAAACAGCATTCTAGGTGTTGCAGATTAATAACATGGTAACTATATTAACTTACCACTTACTATATGTGTCACTTATTCATCTTGGCTCTGTATGAATTATCCCAGAAACAGTTATCCCTAAAGCTATCTTGCTCCAACTGCAAACAATGCTCCAAGAGCCAACATCTGAGAACAAACATCTGGCTTGTTTGCTGCTATATTCATATAGCCCTGAACAATACCAGGTATAGAGTAGACCCTCAAGAAGTATTTTCTGACTTCATACCACTTAAGCTGGCAAGTTTTCCTGGTAAAGGGAAATAAGTAATAGATCAGTGAGGATTTGAACCAAGACTGATTCTAGCTAGGCCTGGCAGTGCATGGCTGTAGTAATCTCAGAAGTAGGGAGGCTGAAGGAGGAGTATGGCTGCAAGTTCAAGTCCAGCCTGGGCTACAAAATGAGCTCATGGCCATCCTGAACTGCATAGCAAGACCCTGGTTCCAAAAAAGACAGATTCTAGAAGCACACTTTAACCATGTGCTTTATTCCTCTCAGTAATCATATGTGGGGCAGAGTGACCGCTCCACTATCAGACAGAACTGATTCTGTTACTCCCAATTGCTTGTACTGAGGCTGTCCTAGGTAATGGGTAGCTGAGTCTGCTATTTGCTTCCTTGTTAAAAAAAAAAAAAAAAAGTTAAAACAGCCTCAAACCTAGAGAAAAGTTACAAGGATAGAAGGAAGACATTATCTCATGAGTCACTTGAAATTAAGTAACTGGTATGATATTTTATTACCCCTTAATACTTTTAACATTTTCTTTTTCTTATATTACACAATCTAACAAGACCAGGAAATTAATATTGGTATATCTAATTCTTAGATAAGATTCAAAGTTTGTGGGACTGGGGAGATAGCTCTGTGGCATAAGTGCCTGCCTGGCAAGTGCAAGGTTGAGTTTGAACCCCAGTCCCACACACACACAAAAAAAGTTTGCTACAAGCCAGGTGTGGTGGCGCACGCCTGTAATTCCAGCACTCGGGAGGCTGAGGCAGGAGGATCAGTGTGAGTTCGAGACCAGCCTGGGCTACAAAAGTGAGCTCAAGGCCAGCCTGAACTGCATACTGAGACCTTGTCTCAAAAAGACAAAAAAAAAAAAGTTTGCTACTTGTTTCAATAGTATCATTTATAGCCAAAAGATCTAGGCCAGAGTCACATATTACATTTAGTTATTATATCCTTTTATTTATTTATTTATTTATTTTTAAATTATTTTTTGCGGGACCAGGGTTCAAACTCAAGACTTTGCACTTGCCAGGCAGTCACTTGTGCCATGGAGCTATCTCCTGGCCCCCATTATATCCTTTTAGTACCCTTCAATCAAGAAGAGAAATTAAGATCTGTTAGGTATACATACCAACACCACACAAGGAATGTAAACATTATGCAACACATCATGAACTAATGATAAAAAAGAAGAAGTAGGGAGGTTTTTTAAAAAGCTATGTAAATATCCCATAGCTCATTAAAAGTTCAATGCGTTCATTTCTGTATCAGTATAGATCAATGAATTCCTACTTTATTCAATGAGCTATTAATGTTACTGATGTTATGTATTTAGATAAAGTTCTATTTTATTTTATTTATTTGTCTTTTTGAGACAAGGTCTTGCTACGCAGTTCAGGCTGGCCTTAAGGTCACTTTGTAGTCCAGACTGGTCTCAAACTTGCAACAACCTTCCTGCCTCAGCCTCCTAAGTGCTGGAATTATAGCATGCTCCAAGGAGGTTTTTTTTCAAATCACAACTGTCTTTTTGATATATCTGTAGCATGTTCTGACTTTTGAGTTCTTCCTTTTTTTTTTCCACATTAGAGATTTAACCCAGAAACTTCCTGTAGAGCTGTATCTCCAGCTCCCACCTGGTTTCTCTTTAAGACAGGATCTTGCTAAGCTTCAGGTTTGGGTCCCAGCCTTTAATTCCCAGAGTCTTGGATTATAGGCATGCACCAGCATGCTGGCTTGCACACTTCTTTTTTTTTAATTTAATTTTTTTAATTTAATATTTTTATTGTTTAAATTTAACAATGGTTATATTACATATTTTCATCATCAGATCAGTTTAGATTAATACATATGGGCATATAAGATTGATCAAACAATTAAACATTAACACTTTTAAATCAACATTACCTTTTTTTTTTCTTTTCTTGCACACTTCTTTAATTGCTTTCTCTTTTTACGTATTTAGGATGGGGTCTATAGGGTCTGCAGGGTCTCACGACATGAATCAGACTCAGTGATCCTCCTGTTTTCAGCCTCCCAAGTACTGGGATGACAGGCACATGCCACCATGCCCAGTCTCAGTCCCTGTTTCAGTGTGCCCCGGGGGCAGGGCCAGCATGGCATGCCAGGGATCAAACCCTGTATCTGTCTAAGCAGGTGCTTTAGTCCACTGAACTATCTGGTCAGTCCCTTAATTTCTTTCTTTTTTTTTTCGCAAATGAGAATATTTTATATCAATTTTTTTCTACTTTTTACTTTCTCTTCCTCTCCTGTCTCCTACCTTCCCCATCCTCAAATTTTCTTCCTGTCTCCATACAGTTTATCTCCATTTCCTATCATTTAGCCTTTATTTTGCTCTTTATTCATACTTTGGGTTTACCATGTAAGAGAAAATATACACTATTTAACTTCTGGGTCTAATTTATTTCATTTAAAATTGTAGCCTTGACATATATGCATTTTTCTACAAATACTTACTTGTGCTTTTCCCCAGCCTGGAGTAGTCATGCTCCAGGAAACTCTGGTTTATGTTAATGAAAGAATGATGTTTAGAAACTAAAACCTAGCCACTTTCCCATACGAATTCTCTTCTTAGGTTGTTTGAATTTT
>PVJA010048844.1:0-14027 GCA_004027025.1 Myocastor coypus
ACGGGGAGACGAGGAGGCGGAGGAGGCGATAGCGGCGGCCCGCGCGGCCCGCGCGGCCCAGACCCGTGAGGCGGCTTCGCGCGCGACCGCGGCCACCTTCGGCGGCCGAACTTCGCCGCCGAGCGGCTACCTTTCCGACCTCCCTCCCCCTCTGGAGCCAACGCAAAATGGTGGCCCACCCGCCGCCTTGCCGCCAAGCCCACTCCCCTCCCCCGCACCCTAGTGGAGCTGGGCAACGCGCGCCGGCACCGAGACCCTCAGCCCGCTCTCCTCAGAGCCGGGCGCCCACGGTCGCCCTCAGGGCCGCTGGAGAGAGCCGCTGGCCGCACCTTCGGGCACAGAGGGGCGGGGATAGCTTACCGAGAGCACAGCAGTTCCCCCGGACGGAGGCTCACAGGACCAGAAAAAGGAAAAGAAGGAGCGCGAAAATACTGGGTGACCGCCGAAAACCAGCGACCGTCCAGACTCCCAGCGCGGAATGAGCGGGTCGGGCTGTGAGGGAAGAGTATTTAACTATGCGCGCTGCCTCATGGGTAGGCGCGGGCTCCGCCTCTGCACATCCGGGTAATTCTTCTAACGGAATAGCGTAACAGCTACAAACATGTGCGCTTCTTTACACTCGCTCGAAGGCTACTACATCAGGCTCTTGGGCTGTGGGCCGTGCCTTATGGGGTCAGGAGGAGGGACGAGCTGGGATGATAATCCCACCCCGGAACTTCTCTTCCTTATTGTATCTGACCACATGGAAAGGTGAATTTTCAATCCCATGTGTAAGGGCTAAAGGCACCAGTTATTTTTTTTTTTTAATCCTATTTGATAAACCTCTATATCAAGAGCTGGGCGTAGTGGCGCATGCCTGTAATCCCAGCACTCGGGAGGTGAGGGAGGCGGGAGGCTGAGGGAGGAGGATAGGCGCGAGTTCGAGACCAGCCTGGGCTACAAAAGTGCGTTCAAGGCCAGCCTGAACTGCATAACGAGACGCTGTCTCAAAAAGACAAAAAAATAAAAAAAACCCTCTATATCAAATTATTGAAATAATTGGTTCATTTCATAAGGGTTTTTTTTTTTTTTTTTTTTTTTTTTTTTTTTTTTTTTTTTTTTTTTTTTTTTTTTTTTTTTTTTTTTTTTTTTTGCGGGACTGGGGTTCGAACTCATGACCTTGCACTTGCCAGGCAGGCACTTGTGCCATGGAGCTATCTTCCCAGCCCCTTCATCAGGGTTTTTTTGTGTGTATTTAGTACAGGTTCCACAAGGCCTCACTACATAGATCAGACTTGTAGTGATCCTCCTGTTTTTAGAATCCTAAGAACTGCGATTAAAAAAACCTTTTCTAAACACTATTAGGGGCCCAGAGATCACTCAGCAGCATAAGCATCTCTCTGGCAAGTGCAAGGTCCTGAATTTGATTCCTGGTACAGCAAATAAATAAATAAATAAATTTTCCTTGTAAATCAGTATATGACATGATGAATCCAGAAGATTTTACAAACACAAAGGATATTTTACTTTTATTATTTTTATTTTTTATAAAGAGAATTCAAAATAGTAATGCAAAAGAAAAAATAAGAAATGGTACACAATCTCACTAAACAAAATATTATGAATTTGACAGTGTTCATTATATTGCATAGTGTTGCCCTCAACTTAGTTATTCAGCTTACCACATATATGCATGCAAATTGGGGGGGGGAGTTATAAGAAATTAAGAAGAAAGAAGACAAAAAAATTAAACATTAAGTGCTTTTTTTTTTTTTTTTTTTTTTTTTTTTTTTTTTTTTTTTTTTTTTTTTTTTTGCGGGACCCGGGTTCGAACTCACAACCTTGCACTTGCCAGGCAGGCACTTGTGCCACGGAGCTATCTCTCTGGCCCCAAGTTCTTCTTTCCATAGACCAGCAGAAATCCACAGTACAATTACCTGAACCATCCTGCTTATATACATAGATATATTGCTTTTCCCCACACCCTCTCCTGTCCTATTTTTGTCTTTTTTTCACACTTTAAAACTTTATTTGCATATGAAAAAGTTGTGCACTCCAATAATTAAAATCATTTGAACAAAAAAAATGGCACTCTGAGTAAACTGCATTTTACAGCCTGCAGGACACCTTGGACCAGCTTGAATTTCATTCTAGATTTCGCCATCCTCCCACCCAGCTTCTTCCTCCACCAACATGCAAGCTCTTCTCCTTCCCTGCCAGGCACACAGGCCGACGGGGGAGGCAGGCGAGGCCTTCGTGGTCAATAGTTCCGATGTGAAAGGGGCAGCACAGTCATTTAAACTTGGTCCAACCTCTTCGCATCTTACAAAGTTAAACAGCTAAAAGAAGTAAAATAAGAAGGCAATGCTTGTGGAATGTACAGTCCATATCGGCGGCGCACGCCTCATTAGGATTTACACGCTTGCTTTTCTTGTTCAATTGTTTCTTTCGAAGGCAGAGGATTTTTCTCTTGCGTTTCTGTCTTCTTCAATTTCGACTTACCGGATTTCTCGATCTCAGCAATATCGGGTTTGTCAAACATGGTCGCAAGAAAGCGGAGCGAGGTGCACCAGGAAGAGAAGTCCGATCTGCTCAGTGGTGAACGCGGAGTCTATTTTTGTCTTTTTTAAAAATTTTATTTATTTATTTTTTTCTTGTTTCACAACCTTTGTTTGTTTATTCACTCATTTTTATGGCTGGCTCAGCCCGCCCGGAGGGCAGGGCTGGTACAGCATGTGGAGCCGGGGATCGAACCGTGGTCCCTGAAGCCACCCAAGCTTTCCCAAGCAGGGCTTTAGACCACTGAGCCATCCTGTCGGGCCCCTATTTTTATCTTTTTGAAACAGGGTTTCACTATGCAGTTCAGGCTGGCCTTGACCTCAGCTTGTAACCCATGCTGGCCTCAGACACACAGTGATCCTTGTTCCTCACCTGACAACAGGGGCATGCCCACCATGCCTGGCTACAAGGCATGATGTTTTAAAAAGCATATATTTTAAAAGGAACGTAAGTGCACAAAACTTCACTTAAAGGCAGATAAGAAGCTGTAAAGTGTTGGAATCCCTTATATGATCCTTCTGAGTGATATTCTCTACTCCAAATGGAAAATAACAAAGTGGAGGGGCATATAGCTCAGCAACACAGTGCCTGTCTGGCAAGCACAAGGTTCTGAGTTCAATTCTGTTTACCAAAAAAAGAAAAAGAATGAGAAGGAGAAGGAGAAAGAGAAGAAGAAGAAGAAGAAGAAGAAGAAGAAGAAGAAGAAGAAGAAGAAGAAGAAGAAGAAGAAGAAGAAGAAGAAGAAGAAGAAGACAGAAATTGGTAACAAGCATAGTATTTACAAAACTACAGTTACTGGGGCCAGGGATATAGCTCAGCAGGGCAGAACCCACATGGTAAGTACAAAGTCCTGAGTTTGATTCCTAAAACCAAAGAAAGAAAGAAAGAAAAGTCACAGTGACAGTAATCACTCATAAATGAAAAATGTGGTATAAACACATGGCAGCCACTGTGCCATCCTCAGTCCCTATACCTAATGAGGAACCCCACATATTTCCCCATTTTCAGTTGAAAACACCCAAAAAGGTGCAATCATGTGGGGGGGGATCCAATATTTAAGCAAATAAAATATGAAAAAAATATATAAAAGAATTCTCAAGTTTTAACATATAGCACAATACTGATTCTGGTATAGTGGCCCATGTCTGTAACCCCAATACTCAGCGACACTGAGGCAAAAAGTTGAAGTCTAGCTTGTGCCTTTGGTTATTTAGCAAGACTCTGACTCAAAATCAAAAATAAAAAAGGCTAGGGATGTAGCACAGTGGTTAAAAAAGAAGAAGAAAAGAAAAAGGAGCCAGGCATGCTGGTGCACGTCTGTAATCCCAGCACTTGGGAAGCTGAGACGGAGGGATTGCTGTGAGTTTGAGATCAATCAGCCTGCTTTGTGTAACAAGGCCCTGTCTCAAGAAGACCAAAAAAAAAGAAAGAAAGAAAAAAGGAAGCACAAAAAAGCAATTGCCAAAATGCTGTTTTTCCACAAACATTTTCTCAACATGTTTCTGCAAAGAAGGTATCTTCTAGTTTTCTCACAATCTATGACACCACTGGCTCACTTCTTTTTAAGAATTTTTAAATTTATTTTTTTTTCTTGTTTCAGAACCTTTATTTGTTTATTCACTCGTTTTTATGGCCGGCTCAGTCCGCCCTGAGGGTAGGGCTGGCGCAGCATGTGGTGCCAGGTTCGAACCGCTGTCCCTGAAGCTGCCCAAGCTTTCCCAAGCAGGCGCTTTAGGCCACTGAGCCATCCCGCCGGGCCCACCACTGGCTCACTTCTGAAGAGCCACTCAGACTTTATGGTGTGACTTTTTGTGTGTGACACAGCTACCCAAGTCTAGTCCCTGAGCTCTACTAATGCTTCCTATTTGAACTGGGCTCTTATTTCACATCTATGCTGCCATTTATCAATTTTAACTAACAAACCAGCAGATCACATATTTGTCTCTCTTTGGCTCATGAAAGTGGCAACTATCTGATCCTCCTGCTATTTCTTTCAGTGTAGGCAAGAAATATGCCAACTCTACAATCTGCTTGCCTTTTCCTTTAGCATGGGCGAAAATTTTGAACTAAATAGTCTCCCTCCCCACAGCCCAAACTCTATAAAGACATAAGGACTCCCACTGCTTGTCTCTAACCAGCTCAAACCTGTCTGCATGGGGCCCGGCAGGATGGCTCAGTGGTCTAGAGCGCCTGCTTGGGGAAGCTTAGGCGGCTTCAGGGACCACGGTTCGATTCCCGGAACCACATGCTGCACCACCCCTGCCCTCGGGGTGGGTTGTGTCAGCCATAAAAATGAGTGAATAAACAAAGGTTGTGAAACAAGAAAAAAAATAAATTAAATAAAATAAATTCTTAAAAAAAAAAAGTGCTATTCCTTCCCTGTTTAAAAAAAAAAAAAAAAAAAAAAAAAACCTGTCTGCATGTTACTTGTCCTAAATTTTCTTGCAAATGCCCTTGGTGAATAGGGTTATAAGCCTGCAACATCTGGCTGAAAATTTGACAGGGAGAGGGTCAACTTGTCTGAGAAGAATGAACAGAAAGCACTTATAACACTAAAATTACAGTCTAATTTTTATTTCTTTTTTAAGATTTTTTTATTTTATTTATTATTATGTTTTCTTGTTTCAGAACCTTTGTTTGTTTATTCACTCATTTTTATGGCCAGCTTAGCCCACCCCGAGGGCAGGGCTGGTGCAGCATGTGGTGCCAGGGATAGAACTGCGGTCCCTGAAGCCGCCCAAGCTTCCCCAAGCAGGCGCTCTAGACCACTGAGCCCTCCCGCCAGGCCCCCTAATTTTTATTTGAAGGAGAAAATTTTTGAAGAAGAGCAAAAAAATTCTGCTTAGTAAATTTTCTGTCAAAATAGAAGGAAAAAAGGAAGGAAGAAAGGAGAAAGAAAGAACGAGTCCAGTCTACCTAAGAAACCAAATCAAAAAGAAAAGAATATCTACTAACAATAGAATTAGCACATGGAAAATTAAATGTTTTGACTGCTGCATTTTTTTTTGTCTTTTTGAGACAGGGTCTCACTATGCAGTTCAGGCTGGCCTTGAGCTCACTTTTGTAGCCCAGGCTGGTCTCGAACTCGCACCAATCCTCCTACCTCAGCCTCCCAAGTGCTGGGATTACAGGCATGCGCCACCTCGCCCAGCTCGACTGCTGCATTTTTTTTTTTTTGAGACAAGATTTTGTTTTATACTTCAGGTTAGCCTTGAACTATATATCCAAAGTTGTCTTCAAACTCAGCAATCCTCCTGCCTCAGTGTTCCAAATTCAGGGGTTACAAGCAAGCACCACCACATCTGCTTAATGAGTATTCCTAAAATTCCTTGTACTTTTAGAAAACCACTGTTGTTTCTCTTAACTGACCATGTGTGGAGGATCTACCTGAGTAGCTCTCCTTGAAAGAAGAGAAATCATTTGCATTTTGGTTGAGCTTGGTCATATTTCCTTCTATTGATATGTATAGAGCTGGTTAGGACTTTGTTTATCCCTTCAGTTGGCTTTAAACAATGCATAAGTCTAGCAGGTACTGGTGGTAGACTTTGAAGATGGCATTCAGGTTTCCCTGATAACCTCCTTCTGTTACACTTTGGGATGATCCAGGTCCAAATTGGACTAAGAGCCAGTGTTCCATGCTGTCTGCTGGGATCAAACCTTGAGATAGAAGCTATGACTTCCTTTGGCTTGAAAGATTACACATCAGAGCTGAAGCACTGACCCCAAAATATTACATACTATCTCAGTTGTGTAATGCAGATTACTCTTTCTGCATATTCTTCTCTCTGCATATAGCAGAGGCAAATGTAGACCTCCTACCTCATCCAGCTCATGGCACCCAGTACTTCCAAGCCACTCTCAGTCACTCATCTTCAAGCCACTCCCCTCTTCACAAATGAATAAAAGCTGAGGTCAGTTTTGAGTAAGGGTCTTTGTTGCAGATAGCCATCTGCATCCCTGCCCTTAGGACCTCTGGGATCCCCATAATTATAAATATGCTTTATTGTTCTTATTTTTACCATGGGTTGCACTGGAAGTGGTAGATTGGAATTAACTTGATAGGATTCCAAATATAAACTTCTTGGGTAGGGGAGATGGCTCAGTAGAATACACGCTTGCCTGGAAAGTGCAAAGTTATAAGTTCAATCCCCGGTACCAGAAAAAAAGTCCAAATATAAACTTATTGGACTTATATGATGACCAGGAAGGGTTCTCTATATCCATGTATGCTCACTTTCCCCACAATTCCATTAAATATACCTTTTCCTTTATAGCTTTTTGTGATAACTCTGAAAATTAAAATAAAATAGCTGGCTGCTGGGTTGTGCACCAGCAATCCCAGTACTGCAGGAGTTTCACAGGGCAAACCCAGCTAGGGGAACTTAGACACTTAGAAAGACCTGTATGAAAATATAAAAAAGGACCGAGAGTGTAACTCAATATGAAAGCCCTGGATTCAATGCCCAATATTGCAAAAATAAACAAACCCATAAAATGAAAGAGACGAGAATACCATTTTGAAGTATACAAGATAATTATTTTTCATATATATTCACAGCACACAATACTCATGATCCACTTTCAAAACATTTCCACTATCTCTCAACAAAAGAAACCCTATAGCTTGTGAGAATCTGCTTCCAATTCTTCCTACCCTTAATGGCCAGCACTGGTTAATTAACTTTGTGTATCTATGAGTTTGTCATCATGTATAAACAGAATCATATAATATGTACTTTTTGTGTCTGGGTTATTTTATGAGAAATAATTTTTAAAAATTATTAGTGGATGTGTGTAATTCATAGTGGTTATATTCAGTTTTGGAGTTTATATGCAAATCACTTCTATTTTATTTCTCTGTTCCTCCATCCTTCACTTTGTCGTCCTTCCTCAGATCCCCTTGCTGCCTCTACAGTCTGCCTCTCCACCTGCTTCTTTTTTTTTCATTTTATGTATTTAGTACAGGATCTCCCTATGCAGCTCAGACTTCTAATGATCCTCCTATTTTCAGCCTCCGCAAAACTGGGATTACAGGTGTAATCCCAGACTCGGTCACTGGCTGGGCATACCCCAGGGCTGGAGTCAGCGTGGCATGCAGGACCAGGGATTGAACCCTGGTTCCTGCACTTGCCAAAGCAGGAACTTAGAGGGGCTAGGGAAATAGCTCCATGGCATAAGTGCCTCTGTGGCAAGTGCAAGATCGTGAGTTCAAACCCCAATCCTGCAAAACAAGCAAACAAACAAACAAACAAACAAAGCAGGAACTTAATCCACTGAGTTATCTCACTGGCCCTGCTGCCCCTTATCTTAACATGGATCTTTAAATTATTTGTATGTTGGGTCTTTCATGTTGTAGAACACATAGCTTTTTTTTTTTGGTAGTTGGGATTAAATTTAGGATCTTGTGTTTGCCAGGCAGGTGCTTATGCCACTGAGCTATCTCCCTGGCCCAAGAACACACACTATTTAACCTTTTATGACTGACTTATTTCATCTATCATTGTGGTCTCAAAACCTATCTATTTTCCAACAAATGATTCAAATTTATCCTCAAGGATTTAGTAGTACTTCACTTTGTATATATACCACATTTTCTGTTTCAATGCATCTGTTGATGGGCATAAAGGTCACTTCCATGATGTAGCTATTATGACTTGTGCTGCTATGAACATGAGCTCTTTTGGAATGATACCTGGAGAAGTACAGATGGACCAAGTGAAATTTCTATTTTCAGTTTTTTTGAGAAACCTTTATACTGATTTCCAAAGTGGTTTTACTAATTTATATTCCACTACCAGCATAAAAAGTTTATTTTCTCATGGCAGGAGCAAAACCGTGCACTTATATACACAGGATGAATCAGATAATGGTCCTAAGAATCACCAAAATATTTTTCACATTGAGGGTAGCAGTGGGTAACACTAAAATTACGCTTGGAATGCCTATCATTCTGGTATTTTAGATGTGTGCTGCTTCTAATGTAATTTCAGTTATTGCTATACTCTCAAGTAAATGATTGGGTTACAAGAAAAATTATTATATCATTCCTTTTTGTACTATGCAAGCTCATGCTGTGGTCATTATGATGTTTTTATGTTAAATATTATTGTGTTGCATGTCATGATTGTCAATCTTTTTGATATCTGCATGTAATACAGTGTTCAATTTTTCCAAAAAAGAATAAGCGCTTGCCTGGGAAGCATAAGGGTCTGAGGTCAATACCCTAGTCCTGCAAAAAAAAAAAAAAAAGGGAGCTCAAGGCAAGCCTGAACTACACAGTGAGACCCTATCTCAAAAAGACTAAAATTAATAAAACGATCTATTGAGTATCAATGTAACAGGAGAATATTTATATAATGGTTTTAAGTGAAAACAAGAATACAAACTACTGCTTGGTGTGGTGGTGCATTCCTATAATATCAGCCCTCAGGTGGCTGAATCAAGAGGATCTCTTGCCCAGGTCAGGCATTTTAGCAAGACTCTGTCTCCAAATTATATTTTATTTTAATTAATTAAGTAATTAATTAGTTGTATTTTAGTACAGGATCTCACTACATAGGTTTAAATCGGGCTCATACTGATTCATCTATGTTCAGCCTCCAAAGAGCTGGGATTATAGACGAGCACCACGACACCCAGTCTCAATTTGTCTCAGTGCACCCTGGGGGCGGGGCCAGCACAGCTCTGTCTCCAAATTTAAAAACAAAAACTAGCTGAGTATTGTGATGCATGCTATTAATCCAGGCACACTGAATCTTAGGAAGCTGAGACAGGATCGTTGTAAATTTGAGGACTACAGCCTGGGCTACATAGTGAGTTTGAGGCCAGTCTGTACTATATAGCAAGACTCTGTCTCAAAACAAACAAAACACTGAAGAAAGACCAAAAAGAAGTATCTTAATGGGAGGCTGAGCCAGGAGGATTGGTGCGAGTTTGAGACCAGCCTGGGCTACAAAAGTGAGCCCAAGGTTAGCCTGAACTGCATAGAGAGACCCTGTCTCAAAAAGACAAAAAAAAGTATCTTAAAAGCCCAACATTTGTGCAGGTACAGATGCTTCTAATTTTCTTCTTTACAGTATTTTGGTATTTGTCAAAATTTCTAAAGTGATATAATATCAGGAAATAAATTTATTTATGATGTTTTATGTTAAATATTATATAATAGGAATTCGACAGTGGTTGTTGTATTGCATAGTGTTGTCTTCAAATTAGTTGTTTAGATTTCCAAATATAAGCATACAAAATTGGTAAAAAGAAAATAAAGTTATAAGAAATTAAAATGGAGAAAAAATAAGCATTAAAGGCTCCTTTCCAGCAGAAATCAGCAGTACAATTATCCAAGCCACCCTGCATACATACATAAACATATCTCTTTCCCCTCCTTCCTCAGTCTCCTGTCCTTGATCCAGTCTGCAGTGCATCCAATAATGAGCTGGTCTACACCAATACCCTGATGAAGACATGCATTGTGTTCACTGACATCACACAGTAGGAACAGCATTATATATGCACTCCCTTCAGGCCACAAGAAGTGACCAAACTTGCTGCTGAGGAGAAAGAGATCTTACACAAAAAATGACCAAAGAAAATTAAAAAGAAATATGATAAAAGTAAAAGGAGCACCAAAACAAGCAGTGTTCTGGAGGTGCCATTCCCACCGGGTAAGCCTGTCACCTCCATTACATCAAGATGGGCTATCATGGTGGAACAGATGACTATGACCTAGAGGGCAAGGATCTGGGGTTCTACATGAGGATCATCTGGGCCTATAAAGGGGGATAACTTCTCCCTCCTGGCTCAGTTCATGTGATAAAGTTGTTTATTGTCATGAAAAATAATTTACGAGTAAAATTGATTTAGTTTGGCCCATGGTTTAAGAGGTTTCAGTCCATGGTTGCTCAGTCCTGTTGCCACTGAGGCAGTGCTGAGGCAACTCATCATGGCAGGAGTGTGTAGCATAGGCAATCTATCCTTTGTTGTGACCAGGAAGAAAAAGTGGAGAGAGGAAGAGATTGGCATTCCAATACTCTCTTCAAGGACACATTCTCGATGATCCCATTTCCTTCCATTAGGCAGCACCTTCTAAAGGTTGTCTCCCCTCCCAGTAGCAACACATGTTGATGAGTAAGACTTTAACATACAACTTTTGGTAGATTCCCCCACACACACATACACACAGTGAACAAGTTTATCTAAGAGATTAAAAATGAAGAGCATAGCAGAAACTGGCTTTGCAGAGTGAATCTGGACTGAGTAAAGAGAAAAGAGAGAGGGAGCAAAGATAAAAGTACACACTGCATCTGCAAAGTATAGTGTGGACCAGCACAGAAAGTTGCACTACACTGGTGAATTTTTAAGATTCAAATTGTGGGGCTGGGAAGATAGCTCCGAGGCACAAGTGCCTGCTGGGCAAGTGCAAGGTCATGAGTTCGAACCCTGGTCCCACAAAAAAAAAAAAAAAAAAAAGATTTAAATTGTAATAGATATCACATCTAAGAACCTATTGCCTAATTCAAGGCCACAAACATTCACCTAGTTTTTCTAAGAGGTTTAATGTTTTAGATTTTATATTTAGGCCTTTGGTTATTTAAGTTAATATTGAATACGCAGTGACATATGGGGACAATTTCATTCTTTGGCATGTGAATAGCCAGTTATAATATCCCTATTGTCTAAAACAGTATTTTTTCTCCATCAAATAATGTTGGCACCTTTGTTGAAATCTACTGGCTGTACACATGAGGATTTCTTCCTGGACTCTCTACTCTATTCCACTGATCTATAGGTTTGTCTTTATGGCACTACCACACTGTCTTAATTATGATATCTTGCTAGGAAAAAGTTTTGAAATTTGGGTGTATGAATCTTCCAATATTATTAAGTATCATGGAATAATCAGTTCCAAAACCAAATGAGAGGATGACAAAGGCTTAAAGGGACTGAGAAAAGGACAAAGGGTATGATTTTAGAGCTCCAGGAAGATTCAAACCCTCTAACAGAATTCAAGATTCTCTGGGGGCTGAGACAAGGAACTTTTCTGGGAGGCCATATTTGTACGGTTTTCAAACAAAGGAGGAGGACCCTGAGGAAAGTGCAAGAACTAATCAGGACTTTGGGAGTCAGTTAAAAGACTTCCCCAGCTAGTAAATTATGCAAGCTAGGAGATAGTCTTATCTCCAGGTTGACAGTCACTGCAGGAATCAAATGCTTGTAGTTAGCCTCTATCTAGTTAATTGGGGTTGGAGCCAGGCACCCTCAGCTGTGGCCTTATCTTGTTCTTTGAAGCATCATGGCCTCAAAGGCCACTCCAGGTGGGCCTCAGCCAGGACCAGTGACTCACAGAGATTTCACTTACTGAATCTGCTGCTCATCTCCAGACAAGGGTCTGTGCCTGGAACAAACTTAAATCCTGCCCAGAGCCACTTCCTAGCAGTCTTCATCAATTAAGGTTATTTGTTGGATCTTAGGCTGTCATAAACAACATAAACCATACCAGACAATGCTGGTAATGGAGAGGCAGAAGCTCACAGAATGGAGGGATGTCATTTGCTGTTTCAGGGACCTCCACATTGGTGATGATTTCAGCAACACTCCCGATCAAGCTCCTGAGGATATCAGCAAAGATGTATACAAATCTGCATTCTTTTATTTCAAAGAAACATTTTGTCATTTTTTTTAATGGCCAGCTCAGCCTGCCCTAGGGACAGGGCTGGTGCAGCATGTGTTGCCGGGAATTGAACTGCATGCAGTCCCTGCCACCGCCTAAGCTTTCCTAAGCAGGCACTTTATTTTTTTTAATTTTATTTATTTATTTTTTTCTTGTTTCAGAACTTTTGTTTATTCACTCATTTTTACGGCCGGATCAGCCCGCTCCGAGGGCAGGGCTAGCACATTACGTGGTGCCGGGGATCGAACCGCGGTCCCTGAAGCCACCCAAGATTTCCCAAGCAGGCACTTTAGACTACTGAGCCATCCCGCTGGGCCCTAAGCAGGCACTTTAGACCACTGAGCCATCCTGCCAGCCCTCGAAGAAATATTTTGCAATGACAAAAGGTACGCAGAATGCAGAGATTTGAGCGGAAGTATCATTGAGTAGTCAGAGTCTCATGATAAATGCTGTGGAAACTTTCAGACAACTAGAATAGAAGATTTTACTTTCAGTGACCTGAACATTGAACTGAGTTTTCCTTACTTATACTGTCACCAGGGAAACTGTGAAGATATTGTTGTCATTAAAGAAAAGGCTTGTGCATCACAATGACTACTTGGATAGAACATTTTATCCTCTTTTCACCAAGAAACACTTGTTTATAAAATGTATACATCTAGATGGGTGAAGAACAATGACAGGTTTGCACTAGAAAATCCATGTTTCTTTTGTGATGTTTGCTTCTAAATGCTCCATTATGATTCAGAATGCAGTAAGCTAAGGGAATTCCTTGCTTATCTTTATGTTGATCCTGGAAACTTTAAGTTTAAAATGCCCAGCAATTCATAACTATTTTAAATTATATAGCATTTATTCATTTATTTTTACTTACTTTTTATCATTTTAAGTGAATTAACATACTGAATTATGGAAATGAAATAGAGAAGTAATTTTATACACTGATTCTGATTCTGTATCCTAAGTGATTTTTGCTAGTGACAGATTTTTGCTAGTGACAGTGACAGTTAAATCAATAACTCATCTTGTGGTGGTGAAAGTGTTTTCTTTTTTTATTATTATTTTTTTCTTGTTTCAGAACCTTTATTTGTTTATTCACTCATTTTTATGGCCGGCTCAGCCCACCACGAGGACAAGGCTGGCTCAGCATGTGGTGCCGGGGATCGAACTGCAGTCCCTGAAGCCGCCCAAGCTTTCCCAAGGAGGTGCTTTAGACCACTGAGACATCCCGCCAGGCCCCAAAGTGTTTTCAAAAAATGTTTCAATAATGAGAACTATACCTTTCACATAACACTTCAAAGGTAAAAGATTCTTCAAATGGCTGTAGTAAAAATTAGGGAGAAAATAATTTCATAAGTAATTTAAGAATAGCTATTGTGTAATTTAATAGCGTAATGAGATCTTTTGTGATTTAGGTTTAAATATACTCCTACCTTCATTCACCAAATTACTAGTTAAAATGAAGCCTCACCTGACAAACGTTTTATGTATCATATATGCCAAATTTACAATGTCAATATAGAGGTGGGGAGATATCAACAACCTAAGAACCTACATAGCAAGTGCAAGAACCTGAGTTCAGTTCCCCGTACCACGTGCCGTGCCGGCCTGGAACTCCGGGTCTGGGCCATACACTTGTAATCCCGGTGCTGAAGAGGCTGAGACAGGATGATCACTATGAGTCTGAGCTGCATAGTGAAACCCTGCACCAAATAAATAATTTTTTAAATGCCAGTATAATATGGTTGAGACGGGAGTGGTGGCGCACGCCTGTAATCCCAGCACTCGGGAGGCTGAGGCAGGAGGATCGATGTGAGTTCGA
>PVJA010048845.1:0-13970 GCA_004027025.1 Myocastor coypus
GCCACCTGCCATGCCCTCGCTGCCTGGAATGAGTTTTGCTACTTCAGGTTTCTTCAGGTTGCATGCAGATTACAGAATAGCATGCTCTACCTTTGTGAGTAATTCCGTATGTGTTTTGAGTGGAATTTCATTAAACCTCTATAGAGCAGCGGTTCTCAACCTGTGTCTCGTGACCCCCGCGGGAGTCGAACGACCAAAACACAAAGGTCGCCTAAGGCCATTGGAAATCATAACCGTAGCAAAATTACTGCTTTGAAGTAGCCACCAAAATTATTTTTTGGTTTGGGGTTCACCGCAACATGAGGAAGTGTATTGCGGGGTCACGGCATTAGAAAGGTGGAGAACCACTGCTGTAGAGGTTGGAAATACAGCCATTTTCTTTGTGTTAGTTTTGCCTATTCATGAGCAGAGGATAAGTTTCCATTTTCTTTTCTCTCTCTCTCTTCTTTTAACACATTTGGTACAGGGTCTCACTACACTGCTAGGACTCAAAATGATCGTCTTGTTTTCAGCCTCCCCAGTGCTGGGATTACAGGCATGCTTTGTCTCACCTGGTCTATGAATTTTCTGATGTTTTATTTGATTCTCCTTTTTCAGAGTATTGCGGTTTTCACTGTAAGGTCTTTCTTTTCCTTGGTTAGGTTGGTTCCTAAGTATTTTGTTTTACTTCAGGCTACTGTGAAAGGCATTATTTTTCTAACTTCCTCTCAGTGAGTTTATTAGTGGTGTACAGAAGCACTGTTTTATTTTAGGGTCAATAATGGATTCTGCTACATGCTTGAATTCTGATATTAAATCTGGGAACCTTTTGATGGGCTTTGGTGGTCTCATTTTCTATATAGAAGATCATGAATCTTGAAAATAATGATAATTTAACTGTCATAAAAATACCCAACTTTGCTTCTCTAGACTAATTTTATCCACTCTTAAGCATTTTACAACATGCCCTAATGTTCTTATTATTTCAAAAATAATTGTGCCAGACTCGTAGTCATTTTCTCTACAGCTTGGATGTCCAGGCTGGTGGTTTTGCTCTCTCCTTCCAGACTGGAATTGCTGTTATGGTGTATTATTTGTTGCATGCAAAATTATCTGTTTTCAATACTGCAAAATTCATGGTTAAGTAAAATTTGTGAGTTTGGAGAAGCTGCAAAAGGATTCCCTGCTTAGTTACACATTATTACACTAGAGAATCATGAGCAGGCAGTGTTAAGAAAGCCATAGATTATATTGCTCACCAAGAATGTATAGGGATGCTGATTTTAGAGTGAAATTCAGGGTGCATTTTATGAAGCAGGGTACTGCGTAGTGATTACTGGCTTGTTGGCGTCCAGTAAGACAGAACATGCACATGGCAGGCAGTTACAGGAAGTGAAAGCTTTACTCACAGAGAGCCCACAAGAGACAACAAGCCCAGGACTCCTCATGAGCGGGCCCTCCAATGCTCAGAAAGCTGCGTCTGGTGTCAGTCTCCACCATGCGGGTCATTCGTGCATAGAGGTGAAGGGTTTTGGAAAACAGCCCAGGTTGGGCCCCTAGCATGCACCTGTCATCCCAGCACTTGGGAGACTGAGGCAGGAGGATCAGTGGGAGTTTGAGACCAGCCTGGGATACCAAAAAGTGAAAGATGGACACCGGGGCAACCAGAGAGTTGTCTTGTGTGTGTGTATGTGTGTACCCATGCATGTCTGTGGGTATGATTCCTAAGTGTTGCTAAAAAAGAGTAAGCATTCCTTCACCAAGGCTGAATGAGAATGCAGAGAAGAAAGGATTTGTTTTATTCATTGTTCGAAATCAAAAACAAATTCCATGCATGCCCATATGTGTTTGTGACTGAGTCGGTGTCAGCGCTCACTTCATCTTAGGTCTTTCTGGGACCCATGTGGGAGATTAACTTTGCATGTTCCTAAGATCCACACAATGTGATTTACATAAATAACACTTAGAACTTTTAAAGAGATCAGGGTTCTATAGGTTTCCTAAGTTCTGAATGGTTGTGGGAATACTAGTGTATTTCTTAAGACTAATGTTACTTTTATTTATAAGATTATGGAATAATTAAGAAGAGAGTTATTTAATAATGGGTTTTTAGAATTGTATCCTAACAAATCATGTGTATTGTTTAATTTTTTTGTTTAGTAATGTGACAAACTATTTTAATTAAAACTGTGATATTACATATGGTTTTTCAGAATAGTTCTTGTAGGGTAAGTTGATCTTTTGTAAATATACTTGCTTGTATTATTAATAACACTTAAATACATTTTGTTCCAATCTAAAATAATTATGTCAGAGCTATGATCATTTAAACAGTATTTACAATAACAACTGATAATTACTACTGAACATAAGTTTCTCAGTTTACTGTTATAGGGCTTGAGTAGCCATAACAGAAATTAAATTTTAATTAAGTTTAGTTTTCTCTTCTTACCCACCCAATTTTCATTCAGTACCTGTAAGATCTAATTAAAAGATAAATAAATCTACAATAAATTCTTTTTTACTAAGAATTCTAGAAAGACAGCGCCTGGGGATTTTATCGTTGGGCCTGCCTTGGCAACCTCATCCTCAAGGTATGCTGAGATGGCAATTGTGACTGGGCATGGTGATGAGAGCCTGTAATCCCAGATCTTGGGACGCTGTAAACAAGTGGATCACTACAAGTCAAATCTAGTAGTGGGACTCTGAACATCCTGTAGAACTTTCCTTAAAATACAAAAAAAAAAAAAAAAAAAATGAAAAAGAAAAAAAAAATATATATATATAGGTAGAACTTTGAAGATTGCAGTAAATATACTTAAGTATAATATACTTAAATATAAGTTGTTAAAATTGGTATAAAATGTTATTGATACCACGTTTTCTAATCAATCTACCTATTCCATGATTTGATGAAAATATTAGCCGGGCGTGGTGGCGCACACCTGTAATCCCAGTACTCGGAAGGCTGAGGCAGGAGGATTGGTGTGAGTTTGAGACCAGCCTGGGCTACAAAAGTGAGCTCAAGGGCAGCCTGACCTGCAAAGCGAGATCCTGTCTCCAAAAGACAAAAAAAAAAAAAAAAAAAAAAAAAAAAAAAAAAAAAAAAAAAAAAAAAAAAAAAAAAAAAAAAAAAAAAAGAAAATATTAACACACTTTAGCGTAAAGACATACCGATAAAATACATGACATTATGTACAGAACAAAAAATGGATGGAACGTATATAAGTACATAAGACTAGAGGGTTCAAATCCAGTTTGCCTGGTCCCTCTCTATGCGTATTGTGCAAAATCATCACTTATAGTCAGTCTAAACTGAGGGACAAATGTCAGTCTTCCAGTTCTGAAAGCCTTCTTGCAATCCTAATCCAAATTTAGTAAAATATACTCTGGAATATTTAAATGTGATATAAGTGACACAAAAATCTATATTGCTCTTAAAGTATAATTATGTCAAGGTAGAACTCTTACAAAGATTTCTAGGTTTAGCACCATAGGAATATTAACACTGGAAAATTTATAGTGCATCTCAGAAGAATATGTTCGAACAAATGATTTTTTTACTGTGAGGTTAAACCTCAACCTAGACAGAAACTTTACATATGTGCTATTTCCTTTATTTAATTATGAAGAGTAAGTGGTCTGCTGAAATCATCTTATTTAATTTCTTCATGGCATTATGTAATTTTTAAAATAAGAATTGTGCGGTTTTCTGTCAGAGACATTGTTTTGCAGCAAAACTTTTTCAATAATGGAAATAAAATTTGTGTTATGCATTATTCCGTCAGGAACATTTTATGTCTGTTTGGCATTTGATGTATGTCTGGTGTGGTGGATGACATTTACATTTTTAGCTTTATTTATTTTTCATAAATGTCCATCCTGGCATCCACATGGAGCTCATCCCAAGCGTCAGCGCAACACAGGTCTGTAGTTGTAAGGACAGCTATTTCCTTGGAGAGCCATTTGGTCTGGAAACATGTGGCAGAGGCTGTCACTTCCCAGCGTTCTAACCTTGCCATCATTGTGTGCCTGTCCTTTCTGCATGATACTGAATGACACATAGGTCAGATGTACAGGGAAGTTACTTTCCACAGGCGGTAGTACCACTGACTGGGATGGAATGCGGTGAACAGAAAGCCTCTCAAACCCTCTCAATGCGTTGGTAAAATGCAAGGTTCATACTATACCTTTTCCCAGAGGTCTGCAATGAGATTGAAATTCAATTATTCACCCTAATAACTACTTAATGACACATCTTATTTTTTGTTGTTATTGTTTTTCCTAGTACAATTCACTACTACCATAACAGCTGTTTCCAGAATTTCTTGCCAGATAAACTCCCGTCTTTCAATTTTCTTACTCCTTAATGGATCCTCCTTAGATTCCTCTGTATCTACGATATTCTTTATTTAACTCTCAATAAAAGTATGCAATCTGTGTCAATATTTTCAACATCAGTGCAGTCTGATGCCTTAGGATACTTCCTGACAGATAATAAAAATCAATAAATCTTCTATGACAGAATAGGACAGTGAGTAAATACTTAAATGCATATACAATTAAAAAACCTGAGCTCCAAAATCTGAATCATAAAAGATGATGCTGACTGTCCAACTTTTAACTGCTTCTAGGCTTTTTATTTGCCTCTATTAATTTCATCTTTATCTTTTGTTTTCCTTTTTTCATCATTACATTTTGTCTTCCAGTGTCTGTGTTGTTCTTCAAGGAATTATGCACATGTTTGCTTACCACATAGTTTTAATTTAGTTCCGTTAAAATGCTTGCTTTCACTTTTATTCTCAGAAAATACTCCCATTTATAGCCTTCTAGGTGTTAATATACAATAGAGTCTGTGTTTTTAATTACTTTCCAAACCTTCAATGCTTTTATCAGTACAAATTCTCAAAAGTGCTTACCCTGAGAATAATGCTTCATTTATTGGGAATGTAAAATATCAGGTGAAACAACATAATTATAAACTATGAATTACTTTGAAACACTTGAGATGTCTTTAATGGACCCCAGTTCTAACAGGAAACTTGATACATTTTAATTTGAACAATATGTGAAAGGAATGATAGCTTCACATTATGTTAACTGTCTTAGTTATGTAATGGCTTATGGGCAAAGCATGTTCTAAAGTAGGGCAGAAACTCCCACTGGACCAAACTGCCATAAGTCTCCCCAAGGTCAAAGATTCAAGAGTTGAAATGTCTGAACAGAACCCAAAAAGATGAAGATATCTGTGGAAGCAGCTTCCCTGAAGGAGTCAAAAACCTGTGGTCAAGCAGCCCAGTTACTCCAAAATCTTCTTTTTCATTATTCCGTTTCCTGCATGGGCTCCTGACTGGGCGACTATAAAGGAAGCAGAGACCTAGGGCCTGCTCTTTCAATCTATGATGGTCACCAGAGTAGGGCAGGCAGCACTGCAGAGCAGATCTGGAAGGGCACATAGAAATAACAGATGTAGTCATCTACAGAAAAGACTTCACAGTTGTTTCCTACACCAATAGATACTAAACTTTCAATTTGCAAGCAGCTACTGCATGAATTTTGATGTACTCTCTGAATATTTAAAGAGTTAATATAATCTTAAAATAAGATGCAAGTACATTTCTATTGTATTCAATTACATTTACAATAATCTGTGGAAGTCCATAGAAGGCACCATGGACACTGTGCAACTGTTTCGAAAAAAATGAATCTCTGTAAATTTTTTTTTCAAAATTTAGAACCACAACTGAATGGATAATTCTGGCAAACCCTTCAAGGCAAAGAATATCGATTACCAAACAGCAAGTGGAAAGAACAGGAAGTTTTGCAGTCATATTGCACAATAGTGATTAGAGATAATAATTATTTACTGTGTATTTTAAAATGCTAAAAGAAATGATTTTGAAAGTTTTCAATATAAAAAGTAGTAGTTCAAAGATTCAAAGATCTAGGTATGCTTAACCATATATATATATTTATATATATATTACATTATACATATATATATATATATATATTACATTTTCATGTGTCAGGTAGAAAGAAATTGTGTGTGTGTGTGTGTTTGTCCTTTTGAGACAGGGTCTCACTATGCAGCTCAGGCTGGCCTTGAGCTCACTTTTGTAGCCCAAGCTGGTCTCGAACTCTCACCGATCCTCCTGCCTCAGCCTTCCAAGTGCTGGGATTACAAACGTGCACCACCACGCCTGGCTGGCAGAAAGAAATTTGATGTAAACTAAAGCTAAATCACTATATTGAAACTGAAATAGGTTTGTGTATCTAAAAGCCTTTAAAAAGCTAATATATGCACTGGTTAGATGGTTGGATGTCCTTGTTAGGACAAAATATTTGATAAACACAACATAGCAAGGTAAAAAAAAAAATGGCTCATGACTTTGGAGAATTAATTGCGTGGTGATCAGCGGGGTCCGAGGTAGAAATAATATGGAAGAAAGAGCAGCTGAGGAAAATTTCTCCTCTGTGTGAATTGAGAGAAAATTGGAAAGAACCAGAGGAAGTCAGGGGCCAGACCCAGCCCTCGGCACTCCATGCTCACAGCCCCTCTTCTGCAGTCGCCCTGTTGAATTTTCATTACCTCTCCATCACGCCATCACGTTGTGACCTCATGAGTACATTACAAGCCGTCCTGCTCCAAGCATCTTTGTAAACCCATCGTTGAACTCATGAAATGTTTGCTGGAAATTTCAGAGCTAAATCATAAACTTGTCATTATCAGGTTCAAAATAGTGATTAAGGTGAAGCATACAGTCATAACCTTATGGTAGGTAAAAGTGAGTAGTGACTCACTGTCTGCCTAAAATACGCTCACTTTCATTGTTGACATTTTGAATGAAAGTTCTCTGCACGCCATTCAAATTACTCTGAGGAAGCCAAAAACAGTCTTAGGTTGCAGACAGTAAAAGCAAGAAATCCTTTTCTGTTAGATTACAATCAGGAAAATAAGAAGAAAAAGGAAACACAGAATGTGTGTTCATCTGTGCAAGCCTGAGATTAAACTGATGAGAACTAAAAACAAACAAACAGAATAACAAACAAACAGAACTAAAAACAAACAGAATACCCAGAGACTTGGATTCATCATGCATTTTTGGAACTATAACAGTTTTTATGACAGAAGTGTTTATTTCTGTTTGCAAACTTCGGTAAGAACGAAGTTAAGGCACTGGAAATCAGTAAACCTAAAAGTTTGATTTGCTTTTCATCTCCGACTTGAAGATGACCCTACAAACCAATCTAGTTGCTTAAATACTTGGGAAAATGAAATTTAATTTCTATGAAAACACAAATCTTTTTGACGTTCATGCCAAATATCTGTTTGGCAACAAGCGCAGAAATTTTTCCTTGACAGTATTTCAATTCTTTTGTACTTTTTGCCACAAAAAGCAATGCTAAGTGAGTTGTATAGTCTATACAATATTTTTTGATAAAGTAATTCTGCTATTACAAATTTTGATATGGAGAATCTTTATCAGTTGAGGCTTCTATGACTTGAGAGTGTCAATTATTTCCTGTTGCTTTTATAACTCAGTTTCTGACAGTTGAATAACATCTACATTATTTTTCTACCAGAGATTAATACCTGGGTTAAATTTAATAAGAATATATGCAGGATAAAAATAAATCATTCAAGTACATCCTTCTAATGAAAGACATTATTCTGGGAATTATGTTCTCAGTTCTATGCTGAAAATAACTATTTCACCTCTAATTGAATGGAAAATAAATTTTAAAATGGCTCGAAGATGGAAAAAATAGCTGTCTTTTTAGATGAAATTCAATTTCTTACAATTCAATTGTCTTTTATCATGGAAGATAAATTTTGTCGATTACTTTTTTGGTGTCCGTTAATGTGACGGGATCTATTTCTACCGATATATAATCAAAGTAATTTGGAAATTTATAGTTGTAAGTTATCAGTTAGCAGATAAATCTCATGTCATCTAGAAGCCTTATGCTGTGATGAGAAACTATCAAAGTTTTATTTTCTTCAAGTATTTTTATGATTGAAAAATAAAATTATATGAAGCTTGTGTATTCTACAAAGAAAATAAACTGAAGTCATTTTATCTTCATTATCCTAAAATTAATCTTTATTATATTAAGCATATAAATTGTATTTTTAAATTAAGATAAAGTTTGTAGGATACATATTCTTTATCATAAAAAATTTTGGCAGGTTCTTTCTTGAACAGAAAAGTATAAATGTTATGTCAGCAAGTAAAACAAACCACAAAATATCATGTGACTATTCTTTTCTTTAATGTTCCTCACATGTTGCTTTTGTTTTGTTTTGTTTTGTCTTTTTGAGACAGGTTCTCGCTGTACAGTTCAGACTGGCCTTGAGCTCAGTTTTGTAGCCCAAGCTGGTCTCGAACTGTCACCAATACTCCTGCCTCAGCCTCCTGAGTGCTGGGATTACAGGCGTGAGCCACCATGCCTGTCTACACATGTTGGTTTAAAATACAATTCATTCTTTAAAAAAGTGTTCGGTTCACGTGTTTTTTTTTTTTTTTTTTTTTTGTCTTTTTGAGACAGGGTCTTGCTATGCAGTTCAGGCTGGCCTTGAGCTCACTATTGTAGCCCAGGCTGGTCTAGAACTCACACCAATCCTCCTGCCTCAGCCTCCCAAGTGCTGGGATTACAGGAGTGAGCCACCAGACCCGGCTCACGTTTGTTGTTATAATAATGCTATATTTTTGCCTTGCATATTGGACATGTTTCTCTCCCCATACATATATAATGTTAATGATATATTTTATGTATTTATGCATATATAATTTATGAATATTGAGAACTATTTATAAATAATTTATATATTTATTTCGTGTCAGATCTCACAATACAGCTTGGACTCACACTGTTCCTCCTGCTTCAGCCTCTCCAGTGCCGGATTACATGCTTGTGCTACCGTGCTTGGTTTCAGTACTGGTACAGCATGCAGTACCAGGAATCAAACCCAGGGCCTTGTACTTGCCAGGCAGGCACTTAGTATGCCAGGCTACCTCCCCAGCCCTACATTTTTAGAAATAAGTTACGGTTTCCGTGTTCTTTGAAAACTATTTTTGTCTCTTCAGTTTACCTTTTGTTTGTTTGTTTTGGGCCTGAGGATATAGGTCAGCTCCTGCGCATGCTAGGGGAACGATCTACCACTGAAATGCACACCCAGCTCAGGTTCTCTAATCTTATACCAACTTAATTTCTTTTTGTAACTACACAATTTTTTGAAATATACTTCTAGAAGTGATAAATTAAGAAGGTGACTATGCTATACAAATAGGTTAGAGGTGCAATGATGGTATGCTAATATTAATATTATAGCTGATATTGAATTAAGTGTAATTTTGATGTTATGCTAAAATAAATTATAAAATCAGATCTGATGACATAGCACCTGCCAAGCTAACATTTCCCAACCCAGGCAGTTTTCTGTTTAAAGTTGAGAAATATTTAATTTGTCTTCAGTATTTTTTTTTTTTGTATTTATGTATTTGGTACTAGTTCTCACTATGCTGCTTAGACTGATAGTGACCCTCCTGCTTTCAGCCTCCTCAAAACTGGATTACAGGCATGCACCATCATGTCTGGATTCTATCCCCGACTCAGTATGCCGCCTGGGGTAGGGCTGGTGTTGTATGAAGAACTTGGGATCGAACCCTGGTCCCTGCTCTTGCCAAAGCAGTGCTTAGTCTGCTGAGCTACCTCACTGGCCTTTGTCCTATCTATTTAGATATAACCGACAATTTAAAATATTTCAATATATAGTATAAATTTTGCAGCTTAGAAAAAAATAGGCAGATTCTCTTAACTACAATTTCTATAAAATACTAACCATATATAGCTTCTGAAAGATATTAACTAAGATTAATTTTCATTAAAAGTTTAACATGGTTTGAGTGTATGGCTTAGTGACATAGTGCCTACCTAGCAAGGTCAAGATTCTGAGTATGAGTATCAGAAAAAAAAATATCTTTTTTTTGTATGTGTTTTTGAGGAAGGGTCTTGCTATGCAGTTCAGGCTGGCCTTGAGCTCATATTTGCAGCACAGTCTAATCTCAAACTAGCACTGATCCTCCTGCCTCAGCCTCCCAAGTACTGGGAGGGATTACGGGCATGTACTACCTCAACTTGCTAAAAAGATTATGTATATAAATAAATATAAACATATATATATATATATATATATATATATATATATATATATATATATGTAATCGATAGATAGAGAAATCGAGAGATCAAGAGACAGAGAGCTAGAGAGATAGATGTTATGGCCAGCTCAGTCTGCCCTAGGTGTGGGGCTGACGCAGCATGTGATGCCTGCCAGGGACTGAACTGCAGTCCTTGCAGTTGCCTAAGCTTTCCTCAGCAGGCACTTTAGACCACTGAGCTCTCTCACTGGCCGCATAATTCATAATAATAGAATGTCTATCAACTAAAACAAGTAAATATTTAAAGTTCCCCAAACAATGCTTCTATAAATACTAAACATCTATTTATTTAAGTCAATATAAGATGATTTGAGGATACAAGACATCATTCTTTGTAAAGCAAGGATTTTATTGCTTTTGGAGTAAGAAATATAGATAATAGATTAGTAGAAACCATGAACTGAGAGCAAAACCTATGTTAAGTAAAGCCTAAGAATGGCATCCAGGGCACATCACCTTTCCACGCTGTACTCCACCTTCCATTTAGACCCAACGTACAATACAGCAGGCTTCCGCAAATTGGTAGAAGGGCGCTGAGACCTCCTGTGGAAACTTTGTGTGTGTCTCCTCCCCGCCTTTTTCCCTCTCATGTTCAGCACTTCATCCAAACTGTCTAAGTTGTAGAAAAGGAGCTAATTACACGTGCTGGCAGCACTGGCAAAAATAAATGTACAGCCTGTGCCAGAAGGAAAAGTGCCCATCAGAAATACGTACATATAAGCCGTGCGTGGTGGCTCACACCTGTAATCCCAGCACTTGGGAGGCTGAGGCAGGAGGATCGGTGTGAGTTCGAGACTAGCCTGGGCTACAAAAGTGAGCCCAAGGCCAGCCTGAACTGCATAGCGAGACCCTGTCTAAAAAGAAATACATTTATGTATATATCTATATATATATATAGATAGATAGATAGATAGATAGATATAGATATAGATATAGATATATATCCCTTAGATGAGAAAGTCAGCTCCAATGAAGGGAAAACTATTATTAATAAGTAGATTCTTTACTGATTATCATTAATTAGCATTAATAGTTCTATACTACACATTACATGTTGTGTGTTAAACATTATTTCACTATATTAAGTTATATGATATTTATCCATATAGTATATTGATATAAATGCTTTATTTGGTAGAATCTTGTTTATTTACGTCCCTTACTATAAACATCTCCTATATGCTTATAAAAAGCTTCAGCTGTAAAATCTGTTCACGTAAATAGGCAGAGAGGGTCCTTGTATTCAAATTTGTGCAGGTCATATCCATGTGTTTCTATGAATTCTAAGTGTGCAATTATTCTTAATGTTTTTTTCTTCCTTTAATAGTGTACAAGAATGAAGACATAAGACAGTGTTCATTATAAGATGTCATTTTTTCTCAAATCCTGGGCAAACCAAATAGTTCAGCAGATTAAAGCTCCTGCAAGTGGGGATTCAGATTGCCAGGCTTGCAGTGCGGGACCCGCCACCCAGGGCACTCTGTGGGGCAATGGGGCCGGGCCTGGTGGCACAAATATGTAACCCCAGTTCTGGGAAGTCTATAAACAGGTGGATCATGAGGAGTGTAATCTAGTAGTGAGGCCCTCGACACCCTGTAGACCCTTCCTTGAAATAATTTTTTAAAAAAAGTTATTTGTCTAATGTAATGTAATAAATATTTTATTAAACATCATTTAGTAATCATGAAACTAATAAGGAATGAGAAGTCCTACGTTGGTCTTTTTTTTTTTTCTCTTTTCCTTTTTCCGTTCACCACAAAAACTCAGTTTACAGTAACCTTTGACATTTTATTATATTGTAAAAAAGTTCATAACTTCACCCCTTTTTCCCAAAATATCTATTGTAATAAAAAGTTAAATCCTTAGTCTCTTAAATAAATTAGAGATCCTCACAGTTTTGAAAGCCAAATAGGGCAAAGCCTTCTGCATTTACACTGGACATCTCTTTAGAATCCAGTTCCATACCAGGCAGAACTGTGAAAAACGACATTTTCCATATTGAAACTCATGTCAATCTTTCCACTTATGCCATCTAGCACAATGATATAATGGACAAAATGTTTTACTACGCATCTGTGGCACTTATTTTTCTATGTATAACACTGACAGAACTATACTTTAGACATCAGAGGCACTTCAGGCATCTTTAAATTATACTTTTATACCGCAGCAATAAGGTGATGCGACAGAGATCATTAGTAACGTTGGAACAGCCTAATTCCTCTGTGAGGAACGAATCCCTGTGAAGTTGAAGGCTGATTTTCTTAGCCCCCTGGGGACTGGCGGGTGGGTCTCGCAGCTGGGACCTTGGGCACTGTGTCTCATCTGTCTGCTCTTTCTCTCCGGCGCTATCCACTTCCTCTGCTGCTCAATCCTCTGAACCTTCTAAAACTCTTTCCTCTATCAGACCCTTCTGCCACGTTATTTCCACATAAACTAAAAATCTCTTAAAATTAGAGGCTTTAACCTCTCTTTCAATATGTGAGTGTCAGATACAGCATTCCGGCTGACAATGAGAGAGCGCACTAAGATAATTCCCTCGTCATTTTGTCGACTGAATCCAATCTTCATCTACTTTGCAAATTTTCCTGGTTCTAGGAGTCAACGCTAAAGTTGCTGTAACAGGTGATGTGCTGTAAAGGTAGATTGCTGTTGTTGTTATTATTATTATTATTATTATTATTATTATTATTATTATTATTTAGTACTGGTGATTGAACTCAGAACCTCATGATTGCCAAGCAAGTGCTTATTCTACTGATTTAATCCCCCGGGTCTATTATTCTTAAGTATAAATTTTATTTATTACACTAGGTTCCTTCTAATAATTATGAAACCACAAATGATATTACTTTTAGAATATTAGGCTGCACTTGTTTTTTTTTTTTAATCCCTAGTTATTTATTTATCTTGTTTCAGAACTTTTGTTTGCTTATTTATTTATTTTTATGGCCGGCTCGGCCTGCCCTCAGGGCAAGGCTGGCGCAGCATGTGGTGCCGGGGATTGAACCGCGGTCCCTGCAGCCGCCTAAGCTTTCCTAAGCAGGTGCTTTGGACCAGTGAGCCATCCTGCTGGGCCCTTTATTCCATTTTGATGGAAGATTTTGCTGTTGTTTGTGGCACAAGCATCAGTAGAACATTGTCGTTGATCCTCTTCTGTCCCAACAAAAGAGCAGAGAAAGAATCAACGGGCAGGAACAGAGAGAGAGCCAAATGCATAAATGATAGGCTGCTCCCACCTCCAAGAGAATAGAGCAAAACCGAGGCCTGAGCAACTTTAAGGCAGTCTGTGTTCACACGTGCGCACTAACATGCATGCGTTCATGCTTGTGTATTCACTCGAGTATCAGATATTCACTCTATGCTCATTGTACAGTATAATACATATCCTCATATCCCTTAACAAACACTGAGATAACCAAAATTAAGATGCCCCTTGCTAAAACACTTGCCCACCCCAAAGATTAGGCCCTAAAATGTATGTCAAGGATAAGTAAACAAACAGACATTGAAAAACAGCTGCACATAGACTGTCCAAAGACAGGCCATTGGGCGAGGGACCAGAAGCTACCCGAGGTGTCATGAATGCCGTTGGGTGCGGAGTCTCTGACTCCACCTTCTGTAACACCATCCAGTATCAAGGGACGCAGCGCTCCTCCATCCTTCCAGAGTCCCCCACGGCGATTCTTATCAGGATAACTCTCCTCCTTTCCTCTCCCTTCTTGTTCTGCTTTCAAATAGAGCATCTTCCTTTTGTTATACTTT
>PVJA010048846.1:0-14075 GCA_004027025.1 Myocastor coypus
AAAAAAAAATCCCCCAAAATCAAAGACCCAATCAGAAAATGAGCATATGAGATATATATACACTCCTTAGATCAAGAGTGGCAAATAAATACATGAAAAAGTACAACATCATTAGTTATTTGAGAGATTCACATTAAAACAACACTGAGATTCCATCTTACCCCAGAAAAAAATGGCTATCATTAAAAAAATCAACCAATATCAAATGCTGAAGGGACTGTGGGGAAAAAGCAACCCTTCTCCATGGTTGGAGTGCTGACTGGTATGACCACTATGGAAATCAGTGTGATTCTTCCTTAAAACCTAGGATTAAAGGTACCATTCTATGTAGCTATTCTCCTTCTGGGTATCTTCCTAGAAGAATTAAAAACACAATAGCA
Organism: Myocastor coypus; assembly: GCA_004027025.1. Lineage (NCBI taxonomy): Eukaryota > Metazoa > Chordata > Mammalia > Rodentia > Myocastoridae > Myocastor > Myocastor coypus. Next base: position 381 of record PVJA010048846.1, read on the forward strand.
CACCAGCATTTGTGCATCTGTGTTTTTAGCTGCACAGTTTATTATATCTAAATATTAAAACAACCCAAATGCCCATCAACCAAGGAATGGATAAAAAAGATATATTTAATATAATAGAATGCTACTAAGCCACAAAGAAGGATAAGCTGGAGAAATTTGTATGTAAATAGGTACAACTCATGAGTTGTACCATACTAATCAGTGAAATAAATCAAACTCATAAGTGTAAACATCATATTGTCTCGCTAATGTAAGAAACTGAACAAGTAAACAAGAAATGTACAATAGATATTGTGTATTTGAAAGAAATTGTTCAAAGCAAAGATAAACTGCAATGGGGAAAAGGGAAAGGAAAAAATAGAAAAAGAAAAGGATAATTAGGATAATTAAGATAGTTGTACAGCTAGTTTCTTTCAGTTCATTGAAAAGAGTTTTGTGCTAATATTCTTTGAACAAGATAGCATGCCTAGGGGGCTGGGGAGATAGCTCTGAGGCACAAGTGCCTGCCTGGCAAGTGCAAGGTCATGAGTTTGAACCCTGGTCCCGCAAAAAACAAAAAAAAAAGATAGCATGCCTGTATCTAGTACTCTGAAAAACTACTATAAAGACAACAATATATAATGTATTAATTATTGTAACTCTTCTACTAACCTGTTTTTAAACTCTATTTTATTGTTATCTTTATTTTTTCTCTTTAAAATGAATAATAATAATAAAACAAAAAAGGATAGCACTAGTTATAGGTAAAGAATACATTATCCCACATAATGCCAAGGCAAGCCTATACTTGGAAAAAATTCACAGAAAACTAAAGTGTATACAACAGAAAACAGTGGATTTCTTCTCACTTATAGAAGCATTTACTATTAGAAGTTCTTTCAAAGAACTTTTAATAGATGTCTTAGATAGATAGATAACAGATAAATGCAGATCAGCAAGTTCTTCCCAGACTTTTTTCGTTTACATATTTTGGCTTGTACCTCATTTCAATATATGAAAAATGTATGTAACTACTGAAATATTTATTACAAACCTACTATGTACCAGATAACTTCCAAATACTGAAAATAAAGCAGTTATATACCTGTAGACTTTTAGTTTTCTTTTGATGGGTTTTTTTTCTCATACTGTAATAGACATTTTTTATACATGCTTTTAGATTTCTGTCCAAAATTTTATATAGGAAAAAATTCTGGAAGGTAAATTTATTGATCAAAGTACACGCCCATTATAGATTTTAAGGTTACTATCACAATATATATAGATATATATTTTTTTAAATTGACAATCTATGCTTCCACTGGCAAAGTTTTAAATGTTTATCTACTCACATCTTAGTCAACAATAAGCATCATTCTTTTCATTTTTTGCCTGTCTTGCAGTTGGAAGCATTCATGTGTTCTCTCTTTTGTTTGTGGTGTGTGTTCATGCTGCTAGAAACTGAGCTCAGGGCCTCATGTATGCTGGCGAAAGTATATACCACAGCCATACTCCATGTTATTTGCATAATGCTACTTTGTGCTATGCTGTGCTGTGTTATTTTAAGACAGCACTTTGCTTGGCTGTCCAGGCTGGCCTCAAATTTGGACTTGGAATTAAGGTGTATGCCAAAGTACTGCCTCGGTGTTCTTTTTGTTGTTTAATTTTCATTTTAAAATTACTTTTAGAGGGCCAACAAGATGGCTCAGTGGTCTAAAGTGCCTGCTTAGGCAAGTTTAGTCAACCAAAGGTACCGTGGTTTGATCCTCAGCACCACATGCTGGACCACCCCCACCCCCAGGGCAGGCTGAGCCGGCCATAATATAAATAAATAAATCTTGTGAAAATAAGTTTCCCTTTGATTTGTGGAAGATTTTTCAATGCTATGGATTTCAAGGTTTTTGTCCTATATGTTGCATATGTTTTCCTCCAATTTCAAAACCTTCTTTATGACAGGCTCTCGCGAACAGAATATTTTATATTGCTAAATTTATGTCTTTTGTAGGTTTTAGTTTTCATATCACACTAGAAAGACTTCATGGATTAAGAGTCTGATCCAAAGTATTATTTTATAGAAATTAATTCTATTCTATAGGGAACATTATACTGCAAGTTTGGGACACATTTATGAAGCCAGGTATCTTTAAGCTCTGAAATTACAAGTGACTTTAGTACTAGATCAAATAATGAAATTATGGAAACAAGAATGGAAAGAACTACATACATTTAAAAGTGGATAACAGCTTGGGCGTGGTGATGCACACCTGTAATTGTAGCACTTGGAAGGCAGAGGCAAGAGGATCATCAAGAATTCAAGGCTAGCCTGAACTATATAGTGAGATAATCTTTTAAAAAAATCATATTAATTGCTTTTAAGTTGGTGTTTTTCTAATTGCAGAATTAATGCATATCTATTATAATGGAAAATTATATTGTACTACAAGGAATTCAATTTTCCCTCATAGTTGCATTCCCCTGAATAAGCACAATTCATCCCTCACTGTTTTTCCTTCTAGTTCCTTGTCTAGTCTTGTGTATTTCTGTATCTATTATCAAAACTGAGTCATTCTCTTGTAGAATAAGCTATTCTTTTCCCCTTTCACTAAGCGTCAGCCCATGAATTTAAAGGGAACAGTTGAGTGATTGTTTCATCCTCCAGTGCACAGCCTAAAATTGACTAGACTCCAATATTGTCTCCTAAAACGTCCTTTAAAGTGGTACAAGAGGGGCCCGGCAGGCTGGCTCAGTGGCCTAAAGTGCCTTAAACCGCCTGCATAGGAAAGCTTAGGCGGCTGCAGGGACCGCGGTTCGATCCCAGACACCACATGCTGCCCCAGCCCTGCCCTCAGGGCAGTCTGAGCCGGCCATAAAAATAAATAAACAAAGTTCTGAAAATAAATAAATAAATAAATAAATAAATAAATAAATAAATAAATAAAGTGGGGAGCCGGGCATGGTGGTGCACGCCTGTAATCCCAGCACTTGGGAGGCTGAGGCAGGAGGATCGGTGTGAGTTCGAGACCAGCCTGGGCTACAAAAGTGAGCTCAAGGCCAGCCTGAACTGCATAGCAAGACCCTGTCTCAAAAAGACTAAATAAATAAACAAACAAATAAATAAAGTGGCACGAGAGTCACCCAAACAACTTTCCTTTAAGCATCTCTTCATCCTTTGATTGATTTGTGTGTGTGTGTGTGTGTGTGTGTGTGTGTTTTCTCCTCTTTTATTTTTTAACTGTTCACCCTTGGTTTGGTCTACCTGTGTCGCCGTGGGAAGGCCTCACTTCTATCCAGTCTCCTTTGTGAATCGCCATCGTCCTTCCTCAGAGACACCACTTTAGGATCACCTCTGAGTGCTGTTTCAACTGCACAGAGAGCATTCGCTTTGGGCTACTTGGAGTTCCGCGGAAACCCCAAAGGTCCTGCCTTCCTCTAGACGTCCCTCTCACCACATTTCAAAAATATCCTTTGCTTCTGCCGGATCTCTCACTTTTGCCGAGAACTGCCAGATTGGTTCCGCATTTCTGCCACCCCAGTCCTTTTCCACATGCTGACAGATCTGTGTCTGCAGAGCCTCTGCGGGCGGCCAGATCAGCTGACCCGCGCCTGGACGTATCAGCAGAATCACAGGTACTGCGGCTAGATGGCGCTCATAACCACGGATTTCTGGGAAATTGCCCGTGGTTAAAGATGTTTTCCATTAGTCGTTAATCTGGAATTTACGGTCTTGAGAGGAGGGAGACCCATACACTTAGGTACGTTAAATAACTGAAAAAACTGTAATACATGCATTTTCCAAACAAACTAAGATATAATAAGTACAGTATGTTGGATACAGTTTAAGCCCAAAACAGCACCACTAAGAAATAGGTACTAGGCAACTCAATCCTCCTTTTCCAGAAGAGGCACCATGAGAGCTCAGTAAACTATCAAGGGTCACAGGAGCAGAGGCAGAAGCCAACCCAGACTCCCTGCTCCAAAGCCACTCCTACCCACAAGAAGGCTGTGACACAGGTATCAAATTATTAGTGTAGCTTCGAGCCACCCTGCTTTCTACACAAAGCTCTGTACCGTCCAATGTGCAGCATGCATAAATGCAGCAGTTCCTGCTTACAGTATGGCCTACACACACAGGATTCTAATCAGATCTGTCTTACTTTGATTCCCATTTTCAAGGTGTAGTAGTGTGGTGCAGTATAACTGTATGCATGCATTATTGAGTATTTGCCTAAAGATAATGTGTATTTTGACTGTACACACAAATATGAGAACCAAATATTGCACTCACAATTGTATACAGAGAATGAGTGATCAGCACTCTATAGACATCTTCCCCTGTGTGCACTTTTCATTTCTGCTTCTCCATTACTTACACATTTCCAGTGCCAGGCCTTCAGGGATACACTAAAGTCACTCTAGGACTTGGGATGTCCCTTCCTTTCCTATGGCAGCTAACAGTTTCTTAACTCTGCATGGAGGTGGCTGGGGACCATATAGGAAGAGTTCACTGAACCCTAAATGGATCTCCAGATCAGCTTCTCCTTTGCTGCCTTTCCCATAAAGCACCAGGCTTCTGCTTCCTCATATACCTCCTTTAGGGAAAGTGGCAGAGAGGAAACGGCCGTGGGAGGATGCATATCCCTAGCCCACTGCAGAAGTCCTACTTTTGCATTTTTGCCAACAGCTTAGGGCCATTTGAACACATGCAACTTGCATGTACCAGGGCCTAACACTTCTGGCCTTTATCGTACATATGCTCTGACTATGGTGAACATGATCACTGCAAAAAGAGCCAAGATCAAGGAGAAATCAGCAGCTTCGGTTGTCAAGAAAAACTTCATCGAAGAGTCTTGAGGCCTTGGTCGGATCCAGTAGATAGAGGAGTTGGAAGAGCCCAAGCCACAGACTTTCTGTAGTTGGCCAAAAAGTAGATGCACATCATTGTGGATTTAGGATGTGTTCTCCTGCCAATGAAAACATCTTTCCATCTCTGGCTTAGGGCTACCTAGTAAGGGACAATGACAATACGTTTGCACATCACTGAAGAATGAGAACAGCACTTTCTTCCCAGACTCTTCTCTCCATCACAATCAAATAATCCCTCCCAAGCCAGGATCAACCAGAGCTGCAGGCATTTGGCATGCATGTGTGCACCATCTGTCTCCTTCTGACCTGCCCTCAAAAAACCCTGACTGACACCCCAGGCACAGGAGAAGAAGCAACCAGAGACAGTTTTCTGGGTAGGCCAGGAAGCACACCTGGTGGATGGCTGGAGGGAAGTTGGAGGGAAGCAGGGAGATCTGCACCCAAGCTTACCACTCTATCTATTGTGCCATCACATCCTAGGGGCTGAGAGGAAAGAGGAGGAAATGTTTCCTGCTGGAGGCTGCAGCCACTTCCCCCTTGGAGCTCTCTGAACTGACTGTGGCGGTGCTGTTCCACCTATGTCTTAAACGTGCTGTATTCCATCCTCAGTTTTGCTGTGATAGAGAAATGCTCCCGCGAGGCACTTGTGTGTGAGGACTGGTTTGAGGACTCTTAAGGAACTTTGAGGTGAGGCTGGAGTTGGACAACAATGGCCACAACCATCGGCACTGTGTCTGCTCAGGAAAGTCATGCAGTTTGTGTAGGGCTACGATATGCCAAGCATGTGCCAAGCTAGAGAGACCGAGTTTCTTAGGGTGCTACATCTTCTCCTTCCTGTAAGTTTGTGTCTAGCAAATCTGCAGTATTTGTCTTTTACCCAAATTCCATATCAACTCAAGAAGTCAGCCCTGTAATGTCCCAAGGTAGTCTCAGATGAGTGATGCTGGTCAGCACTTTTCTTTGGTGGCATGGTAACTGAACCCACGACCTCACACATAGTAGGCAAATGCTCTACCACTGAGTTATACCCTTAGTTATTTTAAAATTTTTACTTAGAGACAGGGTCTTGCTGAGTAGAAGAGGCACATTTCCATCCTCCTGCCTCAGCCTCCAGAATAGCCAGGATTATGGGCATGTACTACCATGCCAGGCAAGGCCATCACTCTTATAATCAAGCAGCCCTACTGCTGTGGATGAGCTTGGTGGGGGGGGGGTCAAAGGCAGACAGATGAATGGAGAAGTTAATAGGAAAGTTTGCAAGTGCCAAGGGAAGTTTATCTCAGAGCATAATTTACAGGAGGAATCTGAAGTGTGGCTTTCCTAATTCTAATCTCTGGAAAAAAAATTGGTTAAATAATCCTTGCTTTCCTTTGTGATGCTTCCACAGTCCTATCCTGAATTATGACCAGCCTTGGATCTTACCAGCTCTCTAGGCAGCTTCCCTGGCTGTCTCTTTCTCATCACTGCTGTCAGCTGCAGGGCTAGAGCCCGTTCTTAAGAGCCCTGCTTGTCCCTGGCCACCTCCCACCATCTCCCATCCCTGGACCACGACATGGCCTCTACCATTCCTTGGCCTATTTGCCTTCTACTTAGAACAGTCATGCCCTGAAGTGGGCGGAGTGCTCACAGTCTATAGTCAAGTGGCTTATTGAAATAATAAATTTGCATAGAATCTAAAGGCATTGTCAAACCTGTCTACAAATTACACACTACTCTGAAAAAAAAAATGGTTCAACTTCCCCAACATACACATGCACACGCACACACACACACACACACACACACACACACACACACACACACACATTCCTACTGTCGTGTCATCTTGCTCTTGTTTTTCAGATTGGTCCTATTAAAATTATGTCCAGTAAAAGTCAGTGTACTGACCTCACCCAATGCTGGGTTTTATGGCATGTAGCTGGACCCCAGCACTCAGGAGACTGAGGCAGCAGGATTGTCAAGAGTATAAGCCCAGTCTTGGCTACATACTGACACCATGTCTCAAAGAGCAAACCAAAAAAGAAGAGCCAATCATTTAAATAATTGTTTTTGTTTTATATTGTGTTTGAAAGTGGATTGGGTGGGGATGGTAATGTTATTAACATTTCTAGCCAGGTGTGGTAGTCTAGGCCTGCAATCTCAGCACTCAGGATGCTGAGGCAGGAGGATCTCTGTGAATTTAAGACCAGCCTGGCCTATATAAGCAAATTCAAGGCCAGCCTGCACTATCTAACAAAACTCTGTGTCAAAAACGAAATGTATTTCTAGAAATTCAATGTCATGGAGAAAGGACAACTGGAATTTAGGAATTTTAAATATTGATACTTTGTGAATTAAGGCACAAAATGTATTCCACATACTCAGATAATGAACTGATTGTAGCGGGCATCTCCAGAAATGCAAAAGTTTGATTTAGAAAGGTAAATCCTAGTTGGGTGTGGTGGCGCATGCCTGTGATGTCGGCACAAGTAGGAGGTTGAGTCCAGCCTATGAAGCTTAGTGAGAACCTATAACAGCAACAAAACGTCCTGGATGCAGCTCATTTGCCATGGCTCCAGTGCCATGGGGGCAGAGTCCCTTTCTTCCTTAAGCAGAGGGAAGGACAAGATAGGGCCCTAGAACAGTTCTTTCTAATTAATTTTTTTCAAATTTTTCAGAATTAAGAATTCTAAAATTAACAGGCTTCCTAAAGACTTGATGTTGATTCTGGGCATCCGGAATGCCAAGCTCTGTCAGCTGGGATGCCAGCCTGCCTGTGTCCTGTGCTGACCCAGACAAGCCCCTCCTGGAGTGGATCCTGCCTGAACTTTGAGGCTCAGAACATACACTGAGGGTACAGGTGATGTCTCTGCAGCTCAAAATCCTGGATATGGTTCTCTAGAGCCGAGGCTGTGAGTGAGGCAGAGTGGGGAAGAAGTAAGGAAACTTCCAGGTTTCAGTTCTTCTGCGCCACAGAGTCGTGAGCGATGGGTGCATCAGAATTCCCGCTAGCTTAGATGAACCTGGAGTAGAGCCAGTGGGGGTTGCAGGCTTCCAGCAGGCTGCCCTGGAAGCCCCAAGTCTGAGAAGCCCCTCCAGGCTCCTTGGAAGCAGGGAAGACCCTCATTCACTTTTTGTGTAGTGAGGCTTGGCATCTTATATGAAGGCATACCAGAATTTACCGAATTGATTATTATTTGTGCTCAATTCCAGTTGGAATTTAAAACTTGACATTTTAAACAGAAAATAATTGGGCATTTTTAGCATTTGTAGTGAATTAATAAATATTTATTACCTGCTATATGCCATGCAAAAGGAACAGCTATTTTTACTTTTAACAACACTTCAGTCCTCTTCATATAAAACCTACTGCTGAGATAGCATCCATAGATTCTTCAGTCTTTGGGTACAGTTTTTTCACATGTATATTTATATATTGCATACTACTATAGACCATTAGGTAGTCAAAATTGCATCTGAAACACTAGAGGACCTAACATTGCTTTTATTTGTGTTTGACAAAGCAGGAAGCAATGAAGTAAAACCCTTCGTTTTGGTGGCAATGGAACCGTATGATACTTAACTGTTAGGCATCCATTTTTAGTAAAAGCCAGTCCACTGGGATATAAAACCCCATGCACTAGGCCAACATGTGAACTTCTCAGAATACAATTTTCCTTTCTTCTATTACCTGAATGCAAAGCATCAGTTACAAAGAACTTGTTAGCATCTATGGTAGACAAAAATGGAAGTGCCACTGCTAATGCATACGTCTTCAAAGCATCACATGTAACTTTGAAGCAGTATGTCAAAATGAAGTTTGCCAATGTTCTAGAGAAACTAGCTGATGTTGCAAGGAATACTGCTCCAGGTGTTGCCTTCTGCAAGATGCTCAAAATGTTTTTCTAGGATTTCGATGACCATTGGTGTTCTGAATTTTGCATTTCCCAGAAGAAGGACTGGGTTGAGCACGTGTATATATTGTTGTCTGCACGCCCTCAGGTGGGTCTCTGCTGTCCTTGGCCTGCACCTGCATCCTTCTGGTCTGTTCCAAGTTCTGGCCTGAGCACTGCCTTCTTGGAGGGCTACGTGACTCAAGAGTGGGTGGGAATCCACAAAGGCCAAAGTTTTGGGGAAATAATTGAAGTAGCTTCCAAATAGTGACCAAACAAGAGAAAAAGGATATTATTGACTTCAAAGAAAAGACAGGAAAAAAATTCACAATTATAGTTGCAGCAAATTCAGCTGCTGTCAGAAATCACTAAAATCAAGACTCTTTGATGCTGCCTAGAGCAGAAAACTTGCTCTATTTCATAAAAGCCAAAGGGAGCAGAGGGGAAAACAGCACCGATTTTATGGTATGGTATATTTAAAAGTAAAATCCACCTGACATTAAAGCCATACCATAGTCTCTTTCTTTCTCCTGGGAGGAACCCAGGGCCTTTGCACTGAGCTACATTCCCAGCTGTGTTAGAAATCTTAAGATTTCAAAGTCAACTAGTTGGGGCCCAGCGGGATGGCTCAGTGGTCTAAAGTGCCTGCTTGGGAAAGCTTGGGCAGCTTCAGGGACCTCAGTTTGATCCCAGCACCACACACTGCACCAGCCCTGCCCTTGGGGCAGGTTGAGCCGGCCATAAAAACGAGTGAATAAACAAACAAAGGTTCTGAAACAAGAAAAAATAAATAAATAAAATAAAAAATTCTTAAAAAAAAAAAAAAAACAAAGTCAACTAGTTGCCTGACACCACATTAGGACAAAATGAGGTCATGCAGCCTGCCACATGGTGTGTCTGTCAGACTCACTCGACTCACTCAGCACCCAGCTGGGCAGCTTGTACTTTCTAATCCCCAAATATCTCATTTGTTAACTTATTTCAAGGACTCTCCACTCAGCAACAAAAAATAACTTATGCTACCCAATAAAAATTCACCATGCTTTTATGCTTCTGTGTCTCCTGCTTAAAAAGCCTATATAAACTAAGCCCAATCCTGGCTCTGGGCTGCTGCTTTAGGAATGATCCCCCATCACCCCGCTGGTAAGATAAAGTTGGTTGCCTTCCAACTTCTTGGTGCAGAGCACAGAGCCATTTAATTATTTAATTAATTAATTTAGCTTGAGACAGCCTTACTAAGTCACTAGTTTGCCAAGGCTGAGCTCAAACTTGTGTGTGACCCTTTTGCCTCAGCCTCCCAGGGTGCTGGGACCTCAGTTATGCAGTGCCATGTCCAGTTTTGATTTCTCATCACTGTGATGTTCTGCCTGCCTATCTCGTACTGTCACCCTCTTTACCTGTCACTCCTCATCTTCTCAAAAGTCACTGATGAAGGATTCAAACAGTCTTCAGTAGGTTGTGGAGAGGAGGAGGCCAGGCTGGTTCAAAGAGCAAAGATGCTGGGTTCAGGGAAGCTTCCTGAAGGGTGCAGACCTGAGTGTAGGTAGGTTTTTGTTTGGAGTAGGGTACAACAGAAAATGCACAGTTCATTATGCCTCTTTTCTAAAAATCAGATTAATTTACTTTTGTTTTTGAAATAGGTCATAGATTATACTTATACTCTGTATCCAAGGATGACCTGCTCCAGGCCCCTCCCTTTGGGGACCAGATCCTCAGATGGTCATGTCCTTTATGCAAAGCAGGATAGTATTTGTACATAACCTATGAACATCCAGACACCTGAAATAGTCTTTGGATCACTTAACGAGTGCAAGGTAAATACCATGTAAATAAGGTAAATACCAAGTCAGTAACTATTGTACTGTGTTACTTAAGGAATAACAGAGCAAAACAGTTCATGTTCACTACAGATACAAGTTTTTTAGTTGATTTAATGAAATAACCTTGTTGATGCACTTTGCCAAATGCTTTGCTTAATTAATCCTCTCAAAATTCTAACATGGATGCCATCATCCTTATTTTGCAGATGAAAAACTAAGGCTCAGAGGGGTTCAATGAACTTCCTCAAGGTCCCAAAACAAATTAAATACTTGAGTTCACCTCAGTTCACCTCTTAAACCCTTTTGCTATACCATGAAGTACGCAGAGAAATTTGAAGACACTGTTTCTGCTGTTCATCCTGCAGTGCAAACTTCACTGACCAGAATAAACCACTCCCCAACAACTGTCCTCTGATCCCACCCAGATGACTTATCAAAAATTACAAGGCCATGTCCTCAGAGAAAGTCACATACTCCAAAGCTTTTCAAATCTCCCAGGCAAAGTGGGCTCAGCTTTTGGGCTTAGGTCAATTTCTAGCTACTGTGAGATACCTGATTGCAAGGATTCACAAGAACCTGTTAGATTCTGCTGTGTTTATTACGCACTTATTGGGCTTCCAAAACAACCCTGGAACTATTTCTTACCTAGAGGAAGATGAAATGCTGCAACCTAACTTGCCTGCCAGGCAGGTGCCGTGCAGACGTTTCTTCCACTGGACATTCAGCAATGAGCAAGAATTTTGGTTTGTTTTGTTTTTGAGTTTTTGTTGAGTTTGCTTTAGCTTTTATGTGGCTGGGGGTGTTTTGTTTTTGTTTCTGTTTTTGTTCTAAGACGGAATCTTACTACACAGCCCAGGCTGGGCACTGGCCTGGGATCCTTCTACCTCAGGCTTCTGAAGTCTGGGATTACAGGTCTGCCTTACCACAAACATCTGGACAAGAGTTTTCAAATCTTAGACCACAGTGGCTCAGAAGCTCCTCTTACCCAGAAGCATTCTGGGAGCTAAAGACACTTGTAGACAGATTTGGAGAATATCCAAGGTCTGACAACTGATCTCTTCTTCTTAACATGCCATCAACTGAGGGATGTTTAGGAATGTGTTAAGAATTCCCCAGAGAAATCAGCCATGATTACCTACTCATGACTAATGAAGCTGTCATCTGCCATTTCTCCCCGCTGTTCAGCAACGCCTTCCACAGAGCGCTTTATGAAGATGGATAGCATCGTAATGCTACACCCAAGGAACTGGCACAGTGTCAATGAAAATTCTACATGCTCCGCTATTGTTCATTATACTTTACAATCACTTGTTATTAAATGAAAATGAATTTGCCATTAGGGACTAGATGCTATTTAATAACTGCTCAGCAATGTTTCATGATTAAAGTTCTTTTTTCTTTGTAGCTATCTCAGCAGCCATGTGACTAAATGTCAATCTAGATTAGCTGAGGTTCGATTTTCTAGAATGATCTCAAATATTTCATGGTGAGGGTAGGTCGGATAGCTCAGCAAACTAAATCACTTGCTTAGGCAGGAGCAGGGGCTGGGATTTGATCCCCGGCATGCGGTGCTGGCACCGCCCTGGGGACATGCAGAGATGGCAACTGAAATTGGGCGTGGTGGCGCATACCTATAATCCCAGTGATTGGGAGACTGTAAACAGGACCATCACAAGTCCAGTCTACATAGTGAGACACTGTAGACTGTGTACTAAATACATTAAAAGAAAAAGAAAAAAAATCAAATCAAATATTTCATGGAATTTCATCATTAAAACTTAATGGGGGTGAAGCTTTATCTGCAAAATTCAAACTTTTGCTGAGTATTTTAAAAGCACAAAGAGTAAGGGAGGTAGGATCTTTTAATGTGGAATCCTCCAAATTGACATGGATGGGGTCGGCAAGATGTCTCAGTAATCTAAAGTGTCTGCTTAGGAAAACTTAGGCAACCACAGGGACTACAGTTCCATCTTGGGCACCACATGCTACATCAGCCCCACCCCCTGGGCAGGCTGAGCCAGCCATAATATATATTTTTTTAAAAACATTGACATGGAATGGGGATAGAAAAGAGATGTTATAAACAAGCACAGTGGCCTGTCAGGGCAGGAGGCTTCCCAGAAAGGAGAGTGCTCAGCAGCATCTCCGAGAGCTTAGCATCAGTGTTGCTCTGTGATAGCAGTTACTCCTGTTCCCCAGGCTTCAGAGGCTTAAATAATAAAGACTTGTTTCTCTTTGTGCTGCAGTGGGTGGCCTGACATGAACAATCTTTGACACCAGTGTAATCCAGCATCCACTATCTGGAATGGAGACAGAGAGAACAAAATGACCCCTGGTTCAAAAAGGGGTGGTGTACACCTACAATCTCAGCACTTGGGAGGCTGAGGCAGGATGATGGCCACAAGTTCAAGGCCAGCTTGAACCACATAGTGAGACCCTGTCCAAAGAAAAAAGAGCTCTGGAAAGCCTCAGCAATTACAATTTTGATTTTAAAAAGGGTAATTAAAGAGAAAATGAAACAAGGAAAACTACCATAGGTTTAACCTGCTGTAATTTTATATATGCTTAAATTTCTAAATTTCTGTGTAAAAGAAAAAGTCTGACAATGTTTTAAAATCACATTCTATAGAGATATATTAGAATATCAATAATTAATGGAAAATACCAGTTACTTGTTAAGTCTAAGGCATTTAATATTTAGAAAGACAGTGATGACAAGTTCAAGTACCTGTGTTATAGAGTAATAGTATCACTAAGCATCTCTTCTGGAGGGTTAGGAACTTAAGATTGCAGGGCTGGGGAGATAGCTCAGTAGCATAAGTGCTTCCCTGGCAAGTGCAAGGGCCTGAGTTCAATCCTTGGTTCCACACACACAAACACACACACACACACACACACACACACACACACACACACACACAAAGATCTTAAGATTGCAAACCAAAAATTAGAGAAAACGAAGGTCTACAAGGTTAGCTAATATTTTGGCTCTAGCCCTTCAAGGTCAGTGAGGACTTAGGACATAAGAGATCCTATACTGTAACATCCTATAACTCAGCGGTGTCCCAAATTTTCTTTTTAAGAAGATTATGGGCCACAGAGGAAAGGGATCAATGATATATAGTGTGCCTAAGGAGAGTCACCTAGAAAGAAAACATTCT
>PVJA010048847.1:0-14023 GCA_004027025.1 Myocastor coypus
CTAGAAATTTGCACCCTCCTGCCTCAGCCTACCAGAGTGCTGGGATCACAGGCATATACCACCACACCTAGATTTCAATGCGCTTTGAACTATTTGCATTTTCAATTTGGAGAGGGTTTATCAGGATATAGCATTTTTTGTAAATTTAACAGAACAATTAAAAATTAAAATTTTTCAAGAATTTTTTTCCCTCTAACCTACTGTAAATAGAATATCAAAGACTGGTTTTGATTTCCTACCCCAAAATACAGTGGTACCTTGGTTCACAAACTCGATTTATTTCATGATTCTGGTTCCAAACCAGGTTAGAGAGAGCTGAGTATGTAAACTAAGCATTACTAAATTTTACATTACATTGAACACTGGTACTAATAGAAAAGCTATACTATTATAGCAATTTGTTAATAAGTTGGCATTTATTTGTGTTTCTCATTTGAAGACTCTTTGGATGGTGGTGGGAGGGGGGCAAGTCTGCATTTTTACCTGTGCCTAAGATTCAGAAAATAATATTGCCTCATGTTCACTTCTATGAGCAAAACATGGCACTATTTGTCTCTTCTCCACCATGTAAACAGCTGTTGTTTTTTAAAGAAACAACCTGGGCTGAAGGTTAGAAGAGAAATCCAATCCAAAATTCTAAATGGCAGAATTAAAGCACATTCTGAAAAGAAAGAGCTCTTTTGATCTGACATGCATGGATGAGTCCCTGTCAGTAGCACAAAGGATCCCATTATTTTTGTATCAAAGTAAATAAGAGGGAAAACAAGCCATGAAGATGGGTGACGGGTTGGGAGGGAGACACTAGACAGTCACACAAGGCCCACAGTGGCCCGTTATCATCTTTCAAAAGAACATGACGTGTATTAACTACTTCATCTCCTCTGAGCAATGCGTAGCTTTGAAGATTGCTTAGCAACAAATCCCCGAGCAGAAAGAGAAAAGCATTGCTGTTTTAGTGACACGTAAATCTGAAGCATAAGAGAATCACACTCATAATTGTAGCATGGTTGGTCGCAGCAGGGACACGAGGTCAGAAATCAGTGAGGTTGAATATCTACCCAACCGCAAAATCTGTGCATTACCCAGGAAGCTTGTTTAAATGTATGCATCCTGGTTTCTATAATCTAAATTTTTTCAATATATTTATGCATCCTATGAACTAGGATGTACATATAAAGTAAAAATATACAAATTCAACATATATATGATAACCACAGTATAGATATATACGCATATATAAGAAAATTAGAATGGCGGTATGAAATGAACACATAATTATATACTAAAATATGCTAATACAAATGTATATCTATTTGTATATGTTATATCACACATATATACATAGTAATAATGATAATTCAACTGTTTTGGAAAATATTAGATCATATTCCATATGAAGCCTCATTAAATACCTAGCATAACAGCTAGCCCACAGAAGATAATTTTATAATTAGAATTATAAATTAGAATATTTTAGGTGCTGGGGAGATAGCTCCATGGCACAAGTACTTGCCTGGCAAGTTCAAGGTTATGAGTTTGAACCCTGGGCCTGCAAAAAAAAAATATATGTATATATATATAATATTATATTACTAATTATAATATATTATAATAATAATAAATAATAGAATATTTAACCAAAGATTTCTAATTTTTAAAGATCCAACTTTTATTAAGGAAGAAAAGAATATATCAACCTTTCTAGGATGTTTTTCCTCCCTGAAAAGAAAACACACACACACACACACACACACACACACACACACACACATCATGCAATTTGCTTTTACTTTATTGTAAACTCTGTCATAGAACAGAGATATGTTCAAATTAACCAACCCTCACAAGTTCACAATAAAAACATAATACTGAGTGGGGGACTAAGTAGCAAAACAGACTGACCTTTTAAAAATGACACTATGTCTGCTCTGCCAACTACAGCATTTATCCCCTATACATAACTTATAAGTGTTGGAATGTTGGTTACAGTTAAAGTCATGGCAGCTCCCAGGCTTTGCACAAATGGCTCAGTGTAATAGCCAGCATCCAGCCTGCAAGACTGAGAAACCTCATGGTCTATTGGATGTCTCATTGCCCCCCCACCCAGCCATGAATATGCACACAGCAGAAGATTTCTCAGTCACTGTCTCCTCACTGAGACACAATACCCAACAAGGTGGAGGAGGAAAGACTTATTTGGGTGCATAGCTTATAGGGTTCAGTCCCTAACTGACTGGCTCTTAGGCAGGGCAGGATGGCGGAGGGGTATGGCAGAGGAGAAATGCCTCATGTCAATGGCAGCAGGAAGCAGAGCGAGACTGAGGGAGCAAAAGAGAGGTGGATATTGCCAGGCTACGCTGGCCATGACCCACCTCCTCCAACCAGGCTTCACCTTGGAACATCACATTAGCTATGAACCTATCAGTATACTAATTCTAAGATGAGTGTCATGTTCCTGTGACCCAGTCGCCTCCCTAAAGCCCCACCTAGAAGTGGGTGAGGAATTAAGCGTGCGCTTTGGGGGAATGAGCCTTGGGGGAATGTCTAGGCATAAGCCATTTCATGTCCTCTCTGGCTCCCAAAAGACTCAAAATGCATTTGGTCCATCCCTAAAACTTGTCAAACCTCTATCAGTTCCAGAATCACTGGAAAGACTAAAGCCAAAGTCTCTTCCGAGATTTAAGGTAAACTCTTAACTGTAAACCCCAGTAAATATCAAAAGAAAGTAAAAACACTCCCAGCACACAACATCACAGAATAGTTTCCCATTCCGAAAGAGAGGAAGTAGGCGCAAGACCAAAACCCAGTGGGACAAACATCAAATCACCTGAAGCTCTATTTCCAGCACCCAGGACAATCTGTGGCAAGTGGTGAGCTCCACAGGGCTTGGGTGGCCCTGCCCCTAGGATACATCCTCAGAATTTCCCAAGAGAAACCTCCTATGTATAGGAAAAAAAAAAAAAAACCTGCAGTGTGGTGATGAGACCTCTTCTGAGCATGTGCATGGACGACTGCTGCCCTGCACCTTCTAGTCTCTATGGTCTCAAGAGGTGTTGGTCAATATAGAAACTCAACTGTGAGAAACCATGAGAGAATCCTATAGGACTCCATTAAGGACTGCTCTCCAGGAGCTTGGGCCCGGGCTCCCCACAGGACAGGAGCACGGAGAACAGCTCACTGGGTAAGGGACAAAAGAGGGACACTTTGTCCACTGCCACTGCTGTGGGGTCAGAAGGACAAGATGAGCCTTTCAGAGCATTTCTTTGTTCAGAGTAGGCACGTAATCCCTACGGATTTTCTTCTGCTCCATCCGATTCTTCTTGTAACATTTCTCCTGTCTACTAAAAGATACTTCTTGCCTGTCTCCAAAATTCCACACTAGATTAGCATTGACAAGCAAAAACATAAAAATTAAAATTAAAAGAAAACCTATCCTTTTGCTTCTTTACGCAAAATTAGCGGGGCAGTGATGCTGCCCCTATTTTTAATGGGTCACGAGAGAATTAGAGAGCTTTCAGGAAGCTGCTGGGATTCAGACTGAGGTTCAAAGATTTCCAGCAGCATATTTTGGTGACTAAAAAAAGCGCACGCTTAATTCCTCACTGGCTTTGTCTGCCAGGCCTGACATTTCTGACTGGCTTCTGAGATAGTTAATCCTTACTTTTTTTTTTCATATCCTTTCGCATAAAACATTCAAACGTTCCATTTATAAAGTAGCATGGTTGGAGAGCAGGGAAGCCTATCTCTCTGGCTTCCTAAGCCTCGCAGTCTGTTTTGCTAGTAAGAAGATTGTCTGCGGGAAAAGCTGGGAGTAGAGCATCCCTGGCAAGGCCTCTTGGGTCAGCCTGATGGCCCTGTGTCTTAGCCTGAGCCTGATGTAAATGCGCAAGCGGGCACGTAGACCCTTCTGGGGCAAGAGAGAAGAAAGTCGCAACAAGATAAAGAATTTTTCCTTCCTTTATGTGTGCTTGTTGTTAATTTCCTTGCAAGCATCATCCCTCATGTTTTATCACAAACATATAGAAAAGGAGGGCTGACCATACAGCCTAGCGGACTAAAGCACCTGCTGAGGCAGAATGCAGCATCTAGGGTTTGATCCCTGGCATGTAGTACTGGCCCACTCTCATGGGGTGCCCTGAGACAGTGACTGAGACTTGACATGATGGCCTGTGCCTGTAAGCCCCGCACTTGGGAGGCTGAAAACAGGAAAATCACTGCAAGTCCCATATGTATAGTGAGACCCTGTAGACCCTGTCCTAAACACATAGAAAAAAGAAAAGTAGAAAGGAAATGAAAACTTTATATATGTAATCAAAAACTATAGCGAATGGCTAGATGATTTACAGGAGGGGGCATTACTTCCTTTAGTACACGTTTGCAGCTGGTGATGTTCACACTCATTGTAGGGAATTAGTACATGTTCCTAGTGCAGTTCAATTCTGTTTCCTCTTTCTCTGCACACTTCTCATTTTCCAGCATCATATTCATTGATTTATCTTATATGACCTTATAAAGTTAGTTATCATGTATACAGGTTAAAAGGCAGACTAATACCTTGTTCATTGGGCTCCCAATGATTCAAAAAAGTAGGCTTCCGCACACCAGTGCTTTAATATTTGGCTGATCGCTGTATTGTCATTTCCGTGGTGTCACATGGTCCCTTACTCCGACAGCCCTAGAGAGGTGGTGATCCAGTTCTTTCTCAGACCTTGACATTTTTTGGAACCAAGCACCTTCCGTTGTTCTGTGACAACTTTGACAGTTGTAAAATTGCCAAGATTATCCACGGTGGTGGATGCCTGTGACCCCAGAAGTCTGGGAAGCTGAGGCAAGAAGACCACAGAATAGAGCCAAGTCTGAGCAATATGGTGGCTTGGCAAAAGTCTGTCTCAACATAAAAATGGTCAGGGGGTGTAGCTCACTCCAACGGCCATGGGGTTTAATACCTGCACCTGCAAAAAAATTCAGGATTTTGTTGATAATCTGCTGCTTTCCTTATTTTTATGATAATGATATTTTCATGTACTCTCTCCTTCCTTCTTAGTGAAGACAGGTGGATTGGCAGTGACTCAAGAGCTAAAAAATACAGAGGATTTATGGCATGAGGGACATCAAAGCAATCGTGGACTGGCAGGAGTACAAGCAGCAGAGCTGTTCTGAGGAATGATCCTGCAATTTCTGGTCAAGTGATAAATGAGCGCGCACTGTTATTAAGGGCACAGTTCAATGTCTGAGTTAAACTAACTTCTCAGATGGAAAATGGACCTTTCCAATGTGCTCATCTCACCATTGTTTGGGATGGTGGAGAAGAAGGACGTCATTGGTACCCACCGCTCGTGGAGCAGGAAGGCAGGTAAGCACCAGATGAGAAAGGCAGGATGGGAGAAGCACGAGAGGCCTGAGCAGGCCAAGAATTCCTTGGCTGAGACACACAGCATCCTCCCATTTATGCAAATCAGAAAGGATGCACAGGAGCCCACAGAAACCAAAGGCTATCTAGTAATGCATTGGAAAGATTGCTGATGGGAACAGAGGAAGTGGAATTGGGGAATGCAAATACAAAGAATTCAGTCATAATAACTAATAAAAATGATAGTCAGCAATTACTGCATGCTGAATAGATTGCTTTGCAGAAATTAACTTCTTTAATTCTCAGAACAACCTTAAGAGATTGAAGCTATTATCATTTTAATCTTACAGAGGAGAAAACTGAAGCACAGAGACATGAAATAAAGAGCCCCAGAAAGCAGAGATCTCCATAAAATGAAAAGATCAGTGATGATAAAGGGTCATGAATTTTAAAAGCCTGAAGTTGAAAAAAGTAAAATATCTATGAGGAAAAATAAGTATGCTCTTATAGTGTATATAGCATTGAGTCTAATAAAAACATTACTTAAGCACTCAAATTGTGTTGACATAATGGTGAAATCAACGTTTATTTGGCTGTATTTTTTAATCTGACCTTGATACTACAGTTCAGCCCTCAAAATCCTTTGTTATCCCAGGTCCATCGAGGTCAGCAGACAGGTCCCAACCGCGAGAAGATGTACACATCTCCTTAAGGACACAACCCCCATGACCTGTCTGTCATTTCCTCTGCCAACGACCAGCCAACATGCCAGCAAATGGCCAAAATTTATGTCAGGCTGGGAAATTATCATCCAGGTAAAATGCCTGAGATCTATAGAAAGAAATGAGCTGAAGATGAATATTGTTATGTACTTTTCATTCAGTATTTATTTCATTCAGAGGAGAGTATCATGCATATTTGTTTTCTGCTTTCTTATCAAAGAATATAAGTTAGATTGATTAAGAAACTGGGGAAAGGAAGATCTTCAAGCTACAGCTACAGGTTTCAGACAGTGTTTATACTACATAGAGATTTTTTAAAAGAAACCTTTCTTTCTGAATTTCTCAACAATGTATACCAAATTCAGCATTGTGTTGGCTTAAAAATGGGACTGTCCTTCGCACTCACAAACTATCACAGTCATTTTCTCTTCCCTGGACATAATACTTAACATTCAGAACATAGAGGAAGAGAATTTTGTTTGGTCATTAAGGTTTTTAGTCCATGACTGGCTCGCTCCAAGTTAGAAGCAGCACAGCAAAGTAATCTGGGTAGGGGAAGCAGTCACATCACAGCAGACAGGAGCAGGAGCTGGGCACAAGCATGCACCCTTCCAGGTCCCACCCAGTGGCCACCTCCAGCCAGGCCCCACCTCCCACAGCACATTCAGCCATGAGCCCATCCATGGGCACAGCGCCCATGGTCCATTCACCTTCCAAAACCACCACTCTAAGCATAGGTAGGTGACTCTGGGGGAAACCTTCTAGATCGAAAGCACAGCACACACTAAGCTACACGTAGAGTTTCAGTAAAGCATAACTCTTGATACCAACAAAGCAACACACAGGCACCAAAGATCTCTTTTATTAACAAACACGTGTGCAGGCCTCAGCTGTGTATGCTACAAACTTGTAGAGCAAAAGGAAATGTGAGATGTAGAAGTGGTTTTCTGTAATCAGGAAGCCAGTGTTATAATCACTTTCAGTCAGGTGCCCCATCATTGCCAAATCACTGCCACCTGTATCCTGCCTGAGTTCCAAGCTTTATGAGAGTGTTTTGCTCTTGTCTTGAGCACCTGAAGCCCAGAATGAGTTGCTCTGCATCACAGAAAACTCACATCGCAGCGGTTTAGAGCGTGACCTCTTTTTATCCCTGGGATGTCCATTCTGTGATGGGCTTGTACGGATCTGAGCCAACCGAGAGGCTAAGTTGGGGAGAACTGCTCCTCTGCATGTCAGAGAGTAACAGAGAATGGGTGGATTTTTGCAGTGGTTTTGCAAGTTGCATCATGAATGGACACAGAACCATGGGTCTCCAGACACAGCAGGGAGTAACAAAATCCCCTCGTCATCTGGCCACAGAAGGAGGAAACTGAGAAATATTTAACCAAGATCCCTAAGGATCATCACAACCATAGCTGTTAAACAAACACTTATTTTCAAATGAGATCTTTACCCACAAATAATACGTTTATGTATTTCTGAAGAATTCTCCAACTAGATCAGGCATCTCTTTAACAACAGTTTAAAAATAATCCGCAGTACAAAGTGCAAAGGAAGCATTCATGTTAGCCTACTGCTTCCAACCCGTTGCTGGTGTTTGCCACGCTTTGCCCTGTTTATTGTATGGCAATGAAATGACTCACTTTTATTTATTCTTAATGTTTGTTTATTTTACCTTTGGTTCCTTCACCAGAACTCCTCCTTGAGAGATACCCCTCCTCCCTTGTGGGAGGTAAACGTTGACTACAATCTTTGAAAGTCACTTTGTGAGTCAGAAGAAATGAATACTAACTTTTGCAACAGGTAATAGCTAGACTTTCTTCTTTTAAAAAAAAAAAAAATACATATTTTCCAATTCCTGAGATCCTACCTGTTTCCAGAAGAGCTTAAACCTCTCAGGTGTCCAAATAAGTCCTTATCTTGTCTTAGGGACAACTTGGTGTACAAGTTAGCCTGCCACCTTGCCTGGCTGGGAAACTGTTCCGGGTTGTTTTCTCATCATCCTTGCTCCAAACTTATTCTCCACTTCCACTTACCCTGACATGCCTGCGCAAAGGCTGCCACTATGAACTAGGGAACCCAGCCCCCTTCGGATGGCCACAGATGAGAGTTAGCTGAAAGGAGAAAAGCCCAGAGTCAAAGAACAGTTTGACATGTTCTTTCTAGCTCTTTCTTGCCTTATTCTACAACATAAGCACTGTCATGGTCTCTCACTACGGCAATTCTAACCAGAAAGCATCTTCCATGGGGCTCCAGCTAGAGAAATATCATCTCCTGATCCATCAGTTCTGGAGGCAGTGAGAGCTTATGGCTGCAGTATGGGCCTCTGGGTTCTCAAGAACCCACCCTGTTCCCCTTATCTGGATCCATCGCTCTGTGTGGTCCTACGGTCCTATACCAAAGAACTGTTCGTTGCAGCAATCCATGATGCTTCCACTTCTTGTGAGAGGCCTGGTAGATGCACCTGTCCAGAGCCAAGGACCTTAGCTCTCTGTCATGCATTCATCCACATATGGGGTAGGTCATGAATGTACTTTTCACGGTTTCAAGTAGAAAAGGGCTAAGACCTGAAAATGGAAATACTGGTAAATTCTTCTCTCTCCTTCTTCCTCTCCCTCTCTACTTTTCCCTCTCTTCTCCACTCTCTTCCCCTCCCTCTTCCCTTCTGTCCCCCCCCCACTTCTACAAGACAAGTCCACAAAATTTATGCCTTGCGAGTGCTTCTAAGAATGTCCTACTTTATGAAGATTTATGGAGCACTTTTTGAGCCAGGCGTTGTGGGAGGAGCTTTCACTTCACATTTTACTTATTCCAATTAGCTAGTTAGTGGCCAACTAACGTTGGAATGTCTGCCAAGGATCTTTTACTGTGCGCAGGCTCCCGTCCAAGAATTAGATGGTCTGTTGCCTTTAATAAAGTGTGTATGTGCATTTTGGATTTTTTTCCCCATTCAAGTGATATGTGCTCTGCCAACTATTATATTATTACCTTAAGCTTCAAATTCATGCTCCTCTACTTTGTGATTTAGGGTCGAACCTGAGCAAGCACATTTTTACTTGAGAATTCCTCCCCACACTTACATCAGCTGGTGAGAAGCTGCAGAGGGGCCTCCTTGGGATGGGGAGCAGGAAGAGTCCATGTTTTCCCATTTCTGAACCCCACAAGAGAGGCTGGCAGCAAATCCATGCTCAGACACTAGAGGCCCAACTCAGGGATCCTCTTGGACTCCAGAAGCGTTTAAACTGAATGTGCTGTTCTCAGTCGGAGGTTTCCTCCCTGAGCATCTATGAGTTAATGGCTATAATACCTTATTTTCCTTATTCTCCAGGCCCTTGAGGAGGTACCTGCCTTATATTCTTGCTATACTAGGATACCTTCATGTTTCTTCATGGCCACTCCAGTTCCAAAAGATCACATTAACAGTTATTGAATTCTTCTTGAGTGTGCATTCTCCTTCCCCTCACTCATCTCTGATGAGTATGCCAACTACAGAAAATTTGCATAACATTTTTTAAAAGAATAAACCTATTGCCTAAGGTGATATTATTAATATTTCAGGTTATTTCTCCCATCTTTTTTTATCTTTTTGCTTTTATCTTTTTGATACAGGGTTTCACTACACAGCTCAAATGCATAGTGATCCTCCTGTCTCAGCCTCCCCAGCACTGGTGGATGCACCACCATGCCTGGTTTGGGGGAAGTGCACCTGGGGTCCTGGGGCTGGTGCAGCATGTGGCACTGGGGATTGAACTCAGGACTTTGCACTTGCCAGGCAGGCACTTAGACTGCCAATCTATCTCCCCAGCCCTATTTCTCCCACCTTTGTGCAGTGATAAATATTGTTTAAAATTGACATTTGTTGTTAGGAACACAAAAATAAAATATTTGTTCATCAGAAAATCTGGGAGAGATTACCACAAAATTAGAGGAGTAAAATGTTTTCTTCACTTTTTTTGTATACATATTATGTACTATGTATGTATGTATGTTCTTCTCCCTCCTTGGAGAAAATGCCCTATACCCATAATTATAAAGCCAAGTTCATTGGACTCACAGTTTCAGAGGACTCAGTTCATGGTCAGCTTCCTCCCATGCAAAAATAGCATGGGGGAAGGGCAAGGCAGCAAAAAGCATCTTTTCCCATGACAAAGAGGCAGAGGGGCAGAGAGGCAGAGGAGGCAGGGATGGGAATGCAACCTCCAAGTTACAACCACAGGCATTCAGCTCCCCGAGCCAGGCCCAGCCTCCTACAGCACATTCTTCCAGAATTCATCCATAGACAGGTACATTGATGAGCACAACATTACCATGGTCCATTCACCTTCCAAAAGCCCAACCTCTGAACACAGGAGACTTTGAGGGTCATTCTAGACCCAAAAGAGCACAGCACAAATTTTACTGAAAACACAAACAGAGACAAGAACAGAAATTTAACATTTCTTGACAACCAGCTGTAACATTCAATCATATGTCCAATCTTTCATAACTATATTTGTTAATCTGAACAACAGATGTGAAGATTAAAACTACATAATATACCAACCACTGTTAATCAGCTATTCTTGCTTTAAAAATCTACAGCATATATATTGTTGTATGATACCCTGTTTCTGTCTTTGTTTATGATCTTCGTTCTTGCTTTTGTTTTTATTCTTCAATATAAAATAAAATTATGAAAAAAAGGAAAGAAAACATTACATCAGCCTTTCCCAGAGCTGCTGAAGCTGACTGGGGAACACACCTGAGGCAGAAAGGCAGACAGAGCCAACACTGCAGCCTGCACAGACACATGCCTTGAATCGTTCTAGGTGGTGACCCAGCTGGACCTCATGTGAGCTCTTCTCATGCCCCTTGCTGGAGCACTACCAGACCTGAGCGATGGAGGCCTCCACAGAGCTGGCTGCAGAAAGGCCAGACTTAGAGAAGCTGCTATTCACTTGGAAACAGACAAGTGGACAACAAGGGAGTGTTACATATGCTGCTGCAGACTCAGGGCTAGCAAACATCTCTACAGCATCCAGGAGGGGGAGAACAGAAGGTGGGGAGGTCTCATGGGGAACCACAGCTCAGACCTATGCTACAGGAGAAACTGGTTGGGGAGGAAGAAAGGAAGAAGAGGGTTTTGCACTCATATGCACTGCCAGGCTGGTGGGGAGGATTTTAGTAAAGTATTTTGGAATCAAGAAGCTTGTAATGCCCAGCCTCTTACCCAAGTCAAATTAACACAAATTATAGACTAAACTGGTAGCAAACAGATCTCCCAATTAGTACACATATTTCAACAATAATTTGTCGAATCCACCAGTATATTTGTGGTTGGAAATCAGATTCTATATGCATGTGAAAAGTAGACACTAAAGGTATTTGCAAACGCAACTACCTTTCCAATGTCTGTGATTTACAGGAAACTGCTACATATTTCTCTCCAATTTTTTCACACAATCAACACATCAGTTATCTCTGAAGCAATGGCACTAATGCTTCCATTATGAAAGCTGAAGTAGAAAGAGCAGAAAATGCAAGTAGGTACTGAATTCTGTATCCAGTGCAGATGCACACACCCATTGTGCTACACAGAATTTACTTCAGGCTTCACAGAGAAGGACTGAAAAGGACTCAAGTACTTCGCATCCTCCAGATAAAAAGAATATGAAAACCTCCATTATTAATAAAGGACTCATCATCAGAATCCCCTTCAAAATCCTTCCTCTGACTTTGAGCACACTTATCCCATCATCCTTGCCTTTTTCTGCAGCGTCTCTGGAGTCCTCTTTCCTGAGTCTCTTTAGTTGAATTGTCTTTGCTGCCTCAGTGCCCTGAATGGATTTAAAATATTCCCTCTTGTGCTCAAAATGTCTTCGGGGAAGAGCCAGAAGCTATGCCGTGTTAGATCCAGTGACTAAGGAGGCTAAAGACACAACGTCCTATTTTTATGAGTCTCCCTTCCCATTGGGTGGCACTCAGTAGAGACATTTATTGTCTTTGTGATCACACCTCATAAACGCACTCAGCAAAGAGGACTTCCAAACAGCTTCAAGAACTGGAAGTGACCTGGTTCATTGGGCACCGTGTGCTCAAACAGTGTACCATTGCTCAACAATAGGAAGGAGCAAAGGAACATCTCGCCCAAGGCACAGATGCCTGTCAAGGGTGCCATGCTATGAGAAAGAAGCCAAAGATATCAAGGGTGCCATATAAATGACTTTCAGAGAAAGAAATGTATGTGGTGGAAACATTAGCATTTCCAACTCTTAGCAGAGAGGAGAGTTTAGCTATGAGAAAGCAGAAGTGGCACAACTATAGGCCTGTAGGCTCAGTTATGCACATTGAATGTCATAGGGGCCACCTAGATGTGCATTTGGATGCCAAAAGACTGATTTATATTAGAGATCTATTTAAAAATAAGTATATGAAAATGTTGACAAGCAATCTAGACATAACTTGTAATAATATATCTCCTAGATTTTTCTCCAGTTGCTCAAAGGTTTGTAGACATAAAACTGAGGAGTGAGATTTTACAACATTGAATCACAATAAGTTATAACCCTTGCAGTTTGCTAATCCTGTCATTTTCTTGGTGTATTTTACTGTTTTAGTGGTGAGTAAACCTTTTAAATTTTTTTAAAATTTTATTACTTTTAATAAGAAGTAACAATGAGACAGTTTCAAAACATATTAGTAGGACAGCCACAATAACTAATACAATGCATATTGCTGTCTCCATAGTAATTGTTCAGAGTACAAGATGCAGAAATGATAACTTTTCTAAATGTTATTGGTACAAATATTTCTTCTCATTGAACTAAGAGAAAGAAGTTGCATGTATAGTCCAACATTCCGTAATAGTAGTGGGTTATCAGCAGAAGTGGCAATTCCAGAAGCTGTTGACTTGAGCCCTTTATAGCTCAACATACTAATCTGGCTTTACTTTTTATGCCTTGTGGTTAAACATTTCTGCTAGATGGTTAAGGCCAAGTTAAAGCAAGACCTATGTAACAAAACATGTAACTTTTGTACCTGGCAAAGTCAGTCAAATCCCCTCAGGATTTACCCTGAAACCATGTACAGCGTTTTGTAGAACTTTTGTCAGTTTCAGCCATCTGAATAAATCACAGCCATTGCTTGACCAGTTTGCTGTCTGTGAAAGCCTGAGGGAATGTTTTCTCTCTAGGTGACTCTCCTTAGGAACACTATACATTGTTGATCCCTTTCCTCTATGGCCCCATATTCTCCTTGAACAGAATATTTGGGACACCACTGAGTTATAGGATGTTACAGTACTGTTTCTCTTATGGTAAACCTTTAGACTAAATCTCTTTCTATTTCCTAGTGGAGGTGTTCTTCAATGTTTCTATAAGGTGATTGATAATAATCACTATATAGCAAGCCCCTATTTATGAATACTTATTAAAGAGCTCCATTCTGGGAGACCATTTCTAAGTCAGATTCTTTCATTAGTCCTACAAAGCAAGTAGTATGCAACTTTGACACAATTATACAGTGTGAAGCATAAAAAACCCAAACACACACACACACACACACACACACACACACACACACATGCACGCACCCACACACATACATCCACCAAGTTCCTGGTTGTAGTGTATTACTGCATACTATCACACCATACAGGAGGCAGACAGTAGCACAATTGTGATGGTGGTTGTCACACATGTGAACCACTTTGGTGCTTTGTTCACATGTATGAATGTTCATAAGGTAGGATCTCACTACACAGATCAGACTTGGGGGTAGAATGAGAAAATACCTGGTGCTACTCTATAAAACAGCAGAGACAAGAAAAGTGATAGCTCTTCATTTCATAGCTTGGAATGTCTATTTCCCAGCACTTGGAAGTCTGAGGCAGGAGTACTGATGTGAGTTTGAGGCCAGCCTGCATTTCAAAAGTGAGCTTACGTATTGATGTTGCTTAGGGAAAAAAAAAAAA
>PVJA010048848.1:0-14012 GCA_004027025.1 Myocastor coypus
TAATGGATTATCCACTGAATTCTACAAGAAATTTACAGAAGACATAATCCAAATACTCCTCAAATGCTTCCATTTAATTGAAAAGGAAATGATCCTCCCAAAATCTTTCTTGGAGGCAAGTATTATGCTGATATGAAAACCAGAGAGAGATACAACTAAAAAAAGAGAACTACAGGCCAATTTCTCTCATGAACATAGATGCAAAAATTCTCAATAAAATCCTCAACAATAGAATATAGCAAATCATCAATAAGATTATGTACCATAACCAGGTAGGATTCATCCCAGGGATGGATGGATGGTTTAATATATGCTAATCTATAAATGTAACACACTATATCAATAGAGCCAAAGCCAAAAAAAATGCATAATCATCTCAATTGATGCATAAAAGGCTTTTTGACAAAGTCAACACTTATTCATGTTCAAAGTCCTGCAGAAAATCTGAATAGAGGGCCTCTACCTCAATCTGATAAAAGATATTTATGACAACCCACGGCTAACATAATTCTAAATGGGGAAATCGCCTCTCCTATTCAACATAATTCTGGAATCATTAGCTATAGCCATTAGACAAGAGAGAGAAATAAAAGGAAAAAGAACAGGCAAAGAAAAAGTTAAACTATCATTATTTGCAAATGACATGAAAATTAACTTGGAAAATCCAAAAACCTCTACCAAGTATCTACTATAATTACTACACAAATTCAGTAGCATAGCAGGGTATAGAATCATACACACAATCACAAGAAGGTACACATGTATCTTCTATACGGATAACAAACACACTGAAAGAGAAATTAGAGAAACAATACCTGTTAGAATAGCACTGAAAAAAATGAAATACCTAGGAATTAACCAAAAGAAGTAAAAGATCTATTCAATGAAAACTACACTACTCTGAAAAAAAGAGATCCTAGAGGATCTCAGAAAAAGGAAAGATATTCCCTGCTCCTGGATAGGAAGAACTAACATTGTGAAGATGGCCATACTTCCTAAATAGTTATACAGATTTAATGCAATTCCTATAAAAATACCATCAATATACCTCACAGACCTGGAGAAATCATTCCTTAAATTTATCTGGAACCAGAAAAGACCTAGAATTGCAAAGACAATCCTGGGCAACAAAGATAAGGCAGAAGATATTATATTCCTCATCTAAAGTTATATTACAAAGCTACTGTGATAGAATCCACATGTTATTGTCAAAAAATAGACCTGAGAATCAGTGGAATAGATTAGAAGATGCAGAAGCAAATACACACACACTGAGCCTCGTTATTTTTGACAAAGGGGCCAAACATGTTTACTGGAAGAACGATAGCCTACTGCTGATAGTTTACTGGTGATGGAAAAACTGGCTCTCTATGTGCCAAAAACTGAAACTTGACTCAGGTCTATCACCATGAACTAAACTAAAGTTAAAATGGATTAAAGATCTAAATATTAAAACAGAAACATTAAATCTCCTGGAGGAGAAAGTCAGAGGAAATCTTTAAGACATTGGGGTAGGTAAATAGTTCGTGAACAAAAATCAAAATGCACATTTAACACTTGAAACAATCAACAACTGGGACCTCAACTGGCTCAGGAGTTTTTGTTCCTCAAAAGAAATTACCAACAGAGTGAAAAAAAAAATCCACAAATTTAAAAAAGATTTTAACTAATAAGTATTCAGACAAAGGTCTTCTATCTAGAATTTATAAGAAACTAAAAACCTTTAGGGTTCCAAAATTGAAAGACCCAATCTAGAAATAAGCATATGAGATGAACACACACTTCTCAGAGAAAGAAATTCAATAAACCTATAAATACATGAAGAAAGGCTCCACATCACTAGCCGTTCTTGAAATTCAAATCAAAACACTTAGATACCATCTCATCCCAGAAAGAGTAGCTACCATAAAGAAATCAACCAACAGCAATGTTTGAGAAGCTATGGGGAAAAAGAAACACTTCTCCACTGCTGGTGGGAAGGCAGACTGGTGCATCCATTATGGATAGCCATGTGGAGCCTCCTTAAAAAACTAGAAAAAACTGGAAATCCCATTTAATCCAGCTACCCCCTTGCTGAGACTTTTCCCAGAAGAACTGAAAACATCACAACTTCAGAATTTCTTGTTGATTTTAATGCTAAGGAAGAGAAGCAGCACATTTAAATTTTTACTTTGAGAGCTGGGTGTGGTGGCGCATGCCTGTAGTCCCAGCACTTGAGAGGCTGAGGCAGGAGGATCAGTGCAAGTTCCAGACCAGCCTGAGCTACAAAAGTGAGCTCAAGGCCAGCCTGAGCTGCATGGGAGACCCTGCCTCAAAAAGACAATAAATAAATAAATAAATAAATAACTAAATAACTAAATAACTAACTAACTAAATAAATAAATAAATTTTTACTTTGAGAGCAATCACAAGAAGGTACACATATAGCATTGGAGCAGAATCTTGTTAGATTGGAGGATGTTTATTTGTGATTCAGATAATTTGCCTGACTCCCGGTCATCTACATTTTAACCTCTGAGTTGCCATTTGCAGAAGTGTCCTACTCAGTAGGGCTCCAACCAGTGCATCTGGCTCCATGACCAGGGGCATGCTGCATCAGTCCTTGTGCTCACATGACATCACAGGTTAGAGCAGAGTGCACAGAGGGAACAGTATCACCTTGCAATGTGAGTTCCCAGCTGGCAGGCTCAGAAGTACTCCAACCTACTTGAAGGAACACAACTTGGAGATTAAATAGTTCTACTTTCTAAGCTTCTTGAACTAATTTAATTTAATTTAATTTTTGATCTCAGAAATATTAAAGAATATCACAATAAACAAAGATTACAAAATAAGGTGCAGACAGAGTGTGATGGCACACGCCTATAACCCCACCCCTTGAGAGGCTGAGGCAGGAGAATCAGTGTGAGTTTGAGACCAGCCTGGGCTACAGAAATGAGCCTAAGACCAGCCTGAACTGCATAGCGAGACCTTGTCTCAAAAAGACCAGAAAAATAAAAAAGTTCCAGAACTACTGATTGGTTTGGGGCTGAGTTATAGAATTGTTTCACTGATGCACTGTGGGTTTCATCTTATACTAACTTTTTCTTTCAAACCAGGGATTGAACACAGGCTCTTGTGCTTACCAGCAAGTACTTATTTTACTGAGCTATATGACCAGCGCATCATCTTATACTAAATTGTTTGACTCATTTTGATATTATTTTAAAAGTCTATTTTAAATCAGTTCATTGGGAAATTCTATCTTGGTTTTTGAAATGATTAGAAGTCCATTCTGAAATGACATTATGCAGCATAGTACTTATTATCTTTAAGAAACTAAGGCCTTGATTTCCACTGCTTTGTTTTATTACACATACCTAATATCACCCATAATCTTCATGGGAACTCTGTTTATTTGATGTTATCTCACTTGGGGGAACCTGAGACAGGGTTAGTTGAAAACCAGACCCAGATCTGAAGAGAAATGAGGCCTGGCTAGTAAATTTAGGCATAAAATAAAGGAGTGGAAGTTTTCTTAAAAATTATCCAATTACTTGAGTTTAAAGGTTTAGAAAACTATATCCAGAAGGTGTTTTGAAAAATGTATGTCTGACAAAAATGTAGCAATAACGTAACGCTTTTGAAACTAGTTTATTCATAGTTCCTTCAATGCACTAGTGTGGCGGTGAACATTCCCATCGATTTGCCTTAGATTCCTAACTTCACTAATTGTGTTTACCTGGCAGATCAATTTGCAAACCATATATATCAGGTCCAACATCCATCACTCAGTAAATGACGGGTGGTATTATTTGTTGCCCAGGTTTAGGTGACGATCAAATGAAAAGATGAAGGAAAAGTGTGTAGCCTTATGGAGCCCAGTTAGACCCACTTCAGATGACATGTGTGCAAATGTCACAGGGGAACAGTGCTCTTATGCGAGAAGACTGTAATGCATGATTTGGAAAGGAAATTATAACAAATTACTAGTGAAATTCAATGCCATTTCTGCTGCATGGGATCTTTAGAAAGATGACACCTTTTGACCTTTAATATTGCCCTTCATCACAGTTTAGTCAGTTTTCAAGACGTGTTGAAAAGGATGCATGGTCCCCAGGGATACAGCTGGCCATTGCATCATCTGGATTCAGAGCTTAACCTGCCAATCTAGTGGTATGAGCTCAGCTAAGCAGCTTGATTTTTTGAGCCAGTTTCAGTTTTGAACCGTATACTAAAATATCATTATTTCTCATTTTATAAATTGTTGAAGTTAATCAAAACATTATTTGCAATAGTTTTACTACACCTTATGTACATTTCCAATTATTTTGAATATGATAGGTAACTGATCATGAAAATTCTGTGAAATTCAGAAAGTAATCTTCAAATATGAGTCAGCATGATCTAGTAAAGCCGTTGGGTACCCTGATGCTTCTATGTAGTTAACTGAGTATCAACATGACATTGATGTCTAGTAATTATATGGTCCTTGGACCTAAGCAATTTTTATTTCATAAAAGTTTAAAAATATGTTCTAATAGCGAATTCCTAGTGGCTCAAAAATCCAGACTGATATGTTGGCTTCTTTGAGTGCATATTTTTATGTCATTCATGCTGTGGTTGTGAACTACAGAGCTCTATAAAATATCTGTGAATGGGCCCAGTAGAAACCAAAAAAATGAATTGTTTAAAAATAGGATGATTTTTTTTTGTATGAGGGAAGTGATATTCAGACAGATTAGCCAACGTGAGCTCAGGACCAGCCTCAACTGCATAGTGAGACCCTGTCTCAAAAAGACAAAAAAAAAAAAGAAAAAGAAAAAGAAAGTTGTAGAATTAAGACAAAATTTCCATTTTAAATTTCAAAGTACAAGCCATCTTCCACTGTGCTTGAGATGTTAAGGAGAAAAGATAATTTAACTGATGAGCTCTAGAGCTAAGTCTTCATTGGACCAATTTAATTTGTGGGTTAAGATAATTTATTCTTTAAACACATCCCTGTACAAATATTATAGATTGAAAAGATAAATATATTTCAAAGTTTTACATAAATTATTTTATATTAATGAGTGGTTATGAGGTTCACTTAAGAAAAGTTCAGTCCATACATTTTATGAAGACAAAAGTAACCACCTATGTAATGCTCACATGAGGCTTGAAAGCGAGCTGTTTTGGTCTCGGCTTGACTCTAGAGGCTGTATCTATTTTAAAAGAATACTTTATTAAAATACAGGGATTTCCTGCACATATGTGACCTGCACACATTCTCAGCCTTCACCCCACCTTATTCTGCAGGTCGGAGCTGAGTCTGCACTGCCCACTTCACCCTCTTTAAAGTTTACATCATTGTTCACTCTCTGTTGTGAGTTTGTGAAAATATGTGACATATCCAACAGCACAGAATCATGCAGAGCAGCTTACTGCCCTAATTCTCTGTGAATCACCTGTTCATCTCTTCCCTCCTATGCCCTGGCCAACACTTATTGCTTTCCCTGTCTCCATAGAGTTGCTGCTATTGTCCATTATAAGTCAGTTCCAAAAGAATCTATGAGAAGACATGATGAATATTGCTTTAGAGGTTTCATTGAGATTTTGTCTCTCTCCCAGTGAGCCCAGAGCTCCAGAAATAGCTCAACTTTATTGACGGCTAAAAGCAGACTAAGGAAAGTGCAAAATTCCTGTATTGTGGTGAATACAGATTACAAATTATGATGTCTTCTGCTATCTACCTAACACTAGGTTCCCACAGTTGCTAACATAAAAAAGCAGGGGAGGAGACAACCATTAACATCACAAGCCAGGGATCAAAGAACAGAGCACCTGCAGGATAGGCTGTTATCCTGCAACCTTGAATCCCAGCTTTCCAGGATTTCCAAATAACAGAAAGCCCTCCCTGGGCTCTGTTTATTTTTCTCTGCTTCTAGGGATATTAATTGGCTTTCAGTCTCATCTCTGCATTACTATAGTTTTCTACTTTTGTTTAAGCTGAAAAATTTTGAAGTATTAGGGCAAGGACTGCAGATTTTTGATCTATAGTTTGTTGTTGGGCCCCATCCTTACTTCCAGGCTAAGCAGGATATAAAAACAACACGGAGACATTATACACAAATCATTATTACAATTCCTTTAAACCATGAAGTAACATGAAAAGGATTAAGGTTATCAATGCCATTAGAGACGCTTTGTAATAGGTCAGTGCCAGATAATTCTGACGATTGTTTTACAAAAGTATTATCAATACGTTGCTGAAGAGACAGGATTTTAGCAACAATATTACCATGAATGCCTTTTTATATTTTCCCTTGGGAAATGACTTTGATTCCATGAACTGGGAATTATATAAAATGAAGAGGTGCTCCAATCATATTTTAAATGAAGTTGGCATTGTAGATTAACAATTTGATCTCTTAGCATAACAACAGCATGTTCTAAATAAGTCTATGTGTCCTTGAGAAGACCAAATTGTTCCCAGTCCTTGTGCCACTGTTGCACAAAATGAACAGTTTGTACACCTTGGCTCAATGCTTCTCCAGCTGTAGCAGCTGTGGCTGTGAAAGTCATTATTCCTAGGATTATGGTTATCACAAATTCAATCATTCTTCTTGTTCTCTTCTTTAACACCTTCAGCAAATGTTGGAACAGCATCATGGAATGGGGAGTTTTGTCATTGGTGTTGCAGTTGTACAGGAAGCCAGATTCTGGTCCTTGCCCTGACAATATAGATGCTATCCCTAGAAAAATTAAGGCTAATAGAAGATGTAGAAATGTACATAAAAAACAATTGTGACATGATGTAATGATGTAGTTAAAAGGGTCTCAATAACTAGGTTTTACAAGCAACAGGTAAGGGAGGTGAATACATGCCTGAATAAAATGAGTTGTGTTCCTTTTAAAATTTAGATATAAATTACGGGAGGGTTGATTCCTCCATATATAACCTTTCTATGTAGACATATGATTTAATGAGATAACTAACTTCCCAAGAAGATGTTGAATTGGTCCCCCAGAAACATGAGGGACATCAGGGGACATTCCTCCTCCATGCCATATTATTGTATCATTGACATTTTTAGTGCTAGTTTAAATCTCATCACTATCATTTTATTTCCATCTTAATTCCTTCCTTCTATTGTCCAGGCAGAGCCATAAGGGCTCCAATCTATGCTGCTTCCATTGTAAGTATTAATTAACTCCTGGGCTGCTTCTCCTCTAAAGGCTTCCCAATGCTCCCAATCACTGAGATAAGCAACATTGTTATTCTGATAGGGTGGCAGATCTGGCAGTGAAAATATTCCATCAGCAACTATAACTTTAAAGTTTTGTCCGTGGAGAAGAAAAAGTCCTTTTTTCCCTCCTTTACCCCAGTGTTGTTATTTAGCATAGATAGTAGACTCTTGCGCTTGCTTTTAAGCAAGGAGCTCCATTCTGAATACAAATAGTCCAGCCTTTTACTTCAATCTCATAAAATGGAATTTTGGTTTCTTTTTCTGCTGGCACTGTTGGTCCCCGGGCATCGTAAGGGCCGGGTAACCAGGAACTTTTACTTACATATATGGATATAGTAATATCTCATCCGTGAATTCTTCTATTGAGTGGTAGATTTGGAATGTAAGCCCAATAACTAAAATTACCTTTAATACTTAACTGAAAGTGACAACAAAGTCACCATAGCAAGAAACAAGTTGGTACTATTTTTCCCCTGAAACATTTGCATTTTTTCATTTTTTGTTTTTATCAAGTTGGCACCCAAATCTTTTCTGCAGTATTTCTTTTGTGCAATGACAGTTTGCAACAGATCTGTCTGCCAGTTATTTTCTTTAAAAAAAAAATCAATATAAATAGAACCTTCTGAGGAATGCCTGTCATTCTGGTCTTCTAGATGTGTACTGCTTCTAATGTAAACTCAGTTACTGCTATATTATCTCTCAAGTAAATGGTAGGCTAACAACAGAAAAAGGGGGGTGTTGATTGCAAGTAAGAGACTAGGCAAAATGCCATAGGCTTGGCAGGCTACAATTTTGTACATCCTTGGATTTCTAAGTGTCTGCGTAAAACTGTGTAATTGCTTTTATCACATTATATAGAGATTTATTAGAATATCAATGATTGACAGAAAATACCAATTTCAAGCTAAGTCTAAGATGTTTGATATTCAGGAAGACAGTGATATTAAGCTCAATTACCTATGTTCTAGAGTAATAGGGTCACGAAGGTTCTCTGCTGGAGGGTTGAGAATGTAAGTTAATAGACCAAAAATTGGAGAAAAAGAAGGGCTACAAGGATAGCCAACATTTTGGCCCTAGCCCTTCAAGATCAGTGAGAACTCAGGACATAAGAGAACCTGTGCTGCAACATCCTATAACTCAGTGGTGTCCCAAATTTTCTGGTCAAGGAGATTATGGGACCTCAGAGGAAAGAGATAAATGAACTATAGTGTGTCTAAGGTGAGTCACCTAGAGAAAAAACATTCTCTCAGGCTTTCACAGAAAGCAAACTGGTCAAGCAATGGCCATGACTCAGCCCTGTGGCTGACACTGACAACAATTCTACAAAGCACTGTATATGGTTCCGAAGTTAATCCTGAGGGGATTTGACATTGAAAGATACAAAAGATGAATGTTTTGTTATACAGGTCTTGCTTTAACTTGCCCTTTATCACCCAGCAGAAAAGGTTAATTACGAGGCATAAAATGCAGAGCTAGATTAGTATGATGAGCTGTAAGGGGCTTAAATCAATAGCCTCCCACATTGCCAGTTTGAAACCCAATGCAAATAAGGAACATTTGACTATGTATACAACTACTTCCTCTCAGTTCAAAGAGAAAATTTTTTCTTTATTTCTTTCCTTACCAATATCAATCAGTACATGTATCATGTCTACACTCTGTGGTCTGTGCAATGTGTCAATTATTGCGAATATACTACTAACATGATTTGAAACTACCAAAAATAAATAAATAAATAATGTCTTCTGAACAACTACCCTAGGTGTACATATGTGTATTCCCATATTATCTCTCCTTTTTTCTTTAATGAGCATTTTTTGAAGTTTCTATTAGCCCATTTTATAATTATACATGGAATGTTAGTATTAGAGTCCCTATAGAATATTAACAGATAAGCTACCTATTTTTAACACAGAAATTTAGAAATAAACACCATATTTAATATTGTAGTAAAACAATACTGATGACATTTTGTGATATACTTTAAATACTTTTGTTTTGTGATAACACTTTTAATCAATCATCTCTATTTTAAACACAAAAAATATTTTTAATTAGTCACCCTTAAATTGGACATATATTGCAAGTTTTTTTGTGAAAGGCAGAAGTTTGAATGTGAGAGTCTTATCTCAATAAGCAATCTTTGTTTTACATTTTTAAAGTGCTATATACCTGGAATCATAAATACACTTAATATATCATAGGATTAACAACAGTGAACTATCATACTTATGTGAAGTCCTCTGATTTTCAATCTAGATTTGTACCAAAACCATCTTTAAAGAGAAAACCTTATTGTAACATCTTGAAAAACTTTATCTTTTAACCAAAGTCCTATTTATTGAGGGTGTCTCTTAAAAGACTATTGAGGTTATTGGGAGCTTCTCATTAATGAATAAAAAGGTTGACCACACCTCTTATTCATCAAGTGGACTCTCTCTAATAAATTTTTCCCATTGTAGGGAATTTTTATTGAGTTAGCTTAAACCTTATGAGGTATTGTATATAAATCAATTTTAATATCATTTTGTTTGGTAATTTAGGAAAAAGCATGCTTTTAAGTCTACATCTAAATTATATTTAAAACAACTCATCAAAAAGAAAAAAAGAGGAATAGCTGTTCAAATTGAAAGACACACAAACACATAAACACACAGACATATAAACATCTTTAAAAAATTAAGATCACACTCAATTCTTTTGCCAAATTTATGAGTAGACCAGTAATATTTTGTTATTTGTTAAGTATTAGAGATCTTGATTATTAGAAAAGTTTTGAAGGAATAAAATCTTTTCTTTAAAATTAATGTACACATTTTATAATTATGTTTTGTTGCAACCTATTTAGACCTTAGCTTTTCATTTGGTCAGTTTTTTGAATAAGCCTCAGGCTGGATCTAGCTTCATTGTAGTTATCTTTTTTTTTCAGATCTGGCTTAACAGTACTGTCTCACAGTACATTCTGGTATCCAGATAGGTTGTTTAGCATTCTTTGGAAAAACACAAGCATACCGTTTGCCCCAGGTTGGTAGTGGACTGAGTCTCTTCTATAGTCTGGTGTGGAAATCTCTCCTAAGGACCTTTATTAGCCCATTTTTTTCTTACATGGTTTGTGTTTATGTTGCTGTAAAAGTTTAAAAAATATAATAGTATATATTGACAAGTGAAGTTGGTAGGATTGACTCTCCTTTTGCTTTAATAGAACTTTGATTATATAGTGAGATTTTAGCAGAGGAAGCCATACATTTTGTGACTTTTAACTTATTTGATGGATAATGACAGTTAATAACGCCAGAGAAATTAGTCCAAAATCAAGATGGAGCTGATTAATATTGCCAAATAAAGTCTGAAAATCGTAAATGGTTGATCTGAACGATTTGGGGCACAAAATGTCTTTGTTGCATAAGTTAATCCAAATATGAAGAAGCTATCATGACTTGAACCCCTTTGGAGGCCACCACTAAGCCTTTTATTAGTTAAATGAGATATAAAAATCAAACAACTGTTTAAATTCTATGGCTTTTACATGTTATTTTAAACTGTTATATTTATTTGTACTATATAAAAGCCTTACTTTAAACATTTTAAATTTAGGTCAGTAAAACAAGCAATCAAACTTACTAGGAATGCAGAGAATTTTAAGTAATCTTTTAAAATATCCTAAGGCAATGGCTTTACACCTTTATAGCTCTTCTACCTGGAGGCCACACACATTTGATTTGAAAAGCCATTAAAATGTTTTTCTTTAATTTTTATTTTTTAGCTCATTATTTCCTTTTAACAGTTTAAAAATTTTAGCAAAAATGAGTGACCAATAGAGCAGTATAAGAATTTGGTGTGATTTAAACTATGGTTTGGTTGGATAGAATTACAACTCTGATTTCCTTGTATAAACAGCATTGGTTACACCAAATGAAACCTGCAGACCATTTAGCACTGAGATTATCTTTGATTGATTTTACCCCATAGGAATGCTGGCCTAGAGGCTAGCAGCAGCTTAATGGTCCCAGCACCTACAAAGGATATGTTTCAGTCCACATTACCTTCTAAAGCTTTAAGGGATCTATGGTCCCGTAGCCATGGACTCTGTGCATAGCCACTCTGTGTAAAGAGAAGCTAACTTCTATTTTTAAAAGTAGTAGATATAATAAGTAATATTTTTTTCATAATCACTATAAAAAATTATCAAATGTATAAATACACCTTGGGTAATAATAGTATTCCTTTTCACAATCAGAGCTATGACATCTTTTGGAATAGGTCTGAAAACTCTAGCTTTAATTTTGTAAACTCCTTAAGTGGGGAGCAAAAGCTGATTTTGCCTAGCCATCAGATCTAAGCTGTGCTTCTTCTTCTGGAGGTTGTATGGAAAAGATCTGTGATCCTGCATTTGATTGAAATTTAGGCTGGCCAATGGAAACTGTGGGTATTCCACCTTGTTTATCTTTGAGCCCCTGGATGATAGGCCCCTTCTCCAATTTCTCTGAGATTGTAAAGATTGCCCATTTTTATCAAGTTTGGAGCAGCATTCGTTAGCCCAGTGTTTACCTTTTCCACACCTCAGACAAAGTCCTGAGGTGTGGAACAGTCTTGCTATTTTTATCTTTGTTTTTTTTAATCTTGTCCTTTTATTGCAATCTTTTCTCGCATGACCCATTTTAACACATTTAAAACATTTGTTATGACTTTGTTTAAAAAAAGACTGTAAGGCAGCTGCCAATAAATTAGCTTTGTATGGCTCGGAACCAATATGAGCACAAGCTTTAATATGTTTTTTTCAATTATGCACCCTGTGCCTTTAAGGGATGCAGAGCCTTCTGACATTCAGTATTAGCTTTCTCAAAAGACCAAGTTTGTAACAATAAATCCTTCAAATCCGGTGCTTTCACTGTTTTGAGTATAGCGTCCCTTAATCAGGAGACAAAATCTATATATGGTTTCTTATTAGTTTAGACAACCTTAGCAAATGAATTTTGAGCATGCCTTGGCCTTTCCATATTTTCCCATGCTCTCGAGCAACAAATAAGAGTTTGCACAATAGCCATATCCTCATATTGCAATTGGGCTTGGATATCACACCAGGCCCTTGACCCAGTGAGTTGATCTGATGAAACATTAACTAGGGGATTTTGTCCCCTGTTAATCCTCTCTTGAATACCTGCTTCACCTTTCCACCAAGTTCTAAATTGCAAATATTGTTTTGGTTCTAAAACTGTATGGCACAAAACTTTCCAATCATGAGGAATTAATCTATGTTTATTTACTAATCCTTGTATTAATCCAATCACATAGGTTGAATGGATACCATTGCCAGAGGTTGGTGTTCCCATTGTACACAGGCCTGGGGAAATTGAGCATTTGGTGGGTGTTGTTGAATCACAACAGGAAAACTATACTCAACAGGGCAGAATAAGCTTCAGGATCTCCCTGTTATCTACCGTGCATAAGAACCTGAGATATCACACTTTTATAAACTATTATGGGGGATTCCTTTCTTTCCTCATCTGGAGAAGCAGAAGGATTAAAAGATGGCAGTAGGGGCTGGATTTTGGTGAATTGAGATGGACGAACTACAGCAGTAGAGACCTCCATTTTTTTCAATCAATTTAGAAATCAATTGTGATAATTGTTTTACCTCAGCTCACAGCTCATATAACTCATTCTTAGTTTGCTTTTGTTCTACATCCTCTAAATCCTCCGATTCTGAGGAGGTAGTTTGGAATGCCATAAACGTCCTTTTATGATTCAGTTTGTTAGATTCATCCCATCTATAGAGAATCGAGAGATTCAAAAAACTGACACTCTTGGTACTGCGGGGAGCGCCTTCATGTAGGGGTCTTCAAAGGGTGCAACCTTAACATAATTATGTATCACAGAGGCCCCTTGCTCTGTTTTTATCCTTTTCGTTATGCTAGCATCTACATTTGAGACTGAGGGTGGCAGAGGTATTGAAAAGTTCTCATGTGCAGATTTATATTTGCACAGAGGCTGCTCTTGAGGTTTAGCAGTATTAGCATTTGAAGCTGACCTGTTTAAATATTTTTTAGACTCTTCTTAATATGACTGCAATGGTTCCAAAGCTAAGGAACTTAAACTACAAAGAAACCATACATGTAGAGGAATTAGTTTCCCATTTTGGTGAGCATGACACAGCACCCTCATAACTTGCTTCCAAACTTTTAAGTTTAAAGCAACCTTCTCCCTAGGCTGAAACCAACAACAATGCCTTTTTTTTAAAAAAGAATTTTTTATATTTATTTTTTTCTTGTTTCAGAACTTTTGTTTGTTTATTTATTT
Source organism: Myocastor coypus (assembly GCA_004027025.1). NCBI lineage: Eukaryota > Metazoa > Chordata > Mammalia > Rodentia > Myocastoridae > Myocastor > Myocastor coypus. Next base: position 13,506 of record PVJA010048848.1, read on the forward strand.
ATTTTTATGGCCGGCTCAGCCTGCCGTCAGGGCAGGGCTGGCACAGCATGTGGTGCCGGGGATCGAACTGCAGTCCCTGCAGCTGCCTAAGCTTTCCTAAGCAGGCACTTTAGACCACTGAGCCATCCTGCCGGGCCCCAACAATGCCTTTTTGTAAGGCAAGATAATTCCTTGAAACTCTTAGGTTTCACTTTTATACCCACTGTTTTGAGTAACATCCGAATAAGACAGATATACTCATTTTCTTCTAAAGTGAAGCTTCCCATTACTCTGAGCTTTTCCTGGTAGTCTCACCTACTCTCTGCATACTTTTCCCACATGGTAAGGTTTCTCTAAATTTAGCCCTGGTCATCTTCTAAGTGCCTGTTTCTTGTCTCACATATTTTGATTCTTGGTCATTAGGTTGTGAATGTTGTGAACTGTTATAACTGTTTGGGGACTGGACTCCTTTGTCATTATGAAGTGTGTCCTTTTATTCCTTGGTGTTTACTCTTCAGTCTGAAATCA
>PVJA010048849.1:0-14026 GCA_004027025.1 Myocastor coypus
ATATATATATATATATATATATATATATATATATATATATAACACTGCAACTCTGGATCCCCAAAGACTGATGCACATCCCTTTATGCATAGCACATTTTAGCCCTTCTCTAACACTTTTCAAAGTCCTAATAGTTACAACATTGCTGAGAAGTTACTCTAAGATGTAAGACAAATCCTATCTGTAAACCACTGTACAAATGAAAGCAGTGTTAAATACTACCAACATTCAAGGGCAAAACAAACATTTTTTTTTTTATTTGCAAAGCTACCAAAAGGAGAATGAAATAGACTGGGAACAAAGCCAAGTCCACAGCCAGCAGAGCAAACATTAAGGCTACTTCCATGTCTAGTGTGTGAGGCAATTCTTGGCCCATTTCAAGCTCCAAAGAGCTTGTGTAGCTCCACCTTTGCAGCATGTCTGATGGATATAGCTCCTATAGTTCTCTCTCAAGCTTGCTCTGCTCCCTCCATGCAGGTTTCCTCACATGATCCACATTTCGGGTGTTTCCAAACTTCTGGAGTCTCCCTTTCATCGCTGGTTTCATTTTCACAATGTTACATACTGTCCTCTCAGGAGCACGCTGCCTCACCTCCCATGCCTTCTTCTGAAATCCAGATGGAACTCTTTTTGTCCTCAGAATTCTTGCATTCTGCATGCATCTAAAAGCAGCAACCTATGGGTGATGCGAAGACCCCTACCAGCTGAAGCAGAAGCCAGGGTTTTTTTTTTGTTTGTTTGTTTGTTTGTTTTTCTGTCTCCGCTATAGGAACCAAGCTAATGCTGAGAAGCAAATTCTTTTGGTTGTCATCACTCTGGAAGCAGTGCAACTTCCATGGTCGTTCTGAAACACACGGCTCTTCATCTTTCACCTCAAAGCAAAGTCTTTCACTTTTTCTGTTTTGAGGCTGCAGAGTGGAGACTCGCTATTTCATGAGATGCCTTTAGGTCATACTTTCTGTTTTCCTGTTCCTTCTCACCAATGGGCATCTGTTCGGTGTCATCTATGCAGCCCACAGCTTTATTGGAGTTTCCATTCTAGGCAAACTCACTACATTTTAAATCATCCTTCTGGGATTTTGCACTTGATCCAAATCTGGCTAAAGCTCCCAACTATAGACATGCCACCCTTTCATCATTTAACTGCCTTGAAATTTCTTCTACCAGATTAATTAGTCCTCTGCTCTTAATCTTAGTCTCCGGCACAGTCTTTGGACGTGAACAAAAGGCAGACAAACCTTATGCCAAGGCAGAACACAAATTGCCTGGAATCACACAGCCAGTTCAGTTCTTCCCAGCAGAAATCTCCTGAACTTGATTTTTACACTGTGAGGTTTCTATCAACCTTATGCCCCTTTAGGTTCTGATCAGAGTCTCACTGCTTTTTCAAGAGATATCTCTGAGCCTTTCCAAACTTTCCATGAACCATGTCCAAAGACTCTTGAATCATATGGTCAGTTGTAGTCACCACAAGGCCCCTGTTCTTGGTAACAAAGTGTCGTGGTTACTTTTCTCTAAGTGCTAGATAAAATACCTGACACTCAAAACAAGGAAGTAAACGTTTATTTAGCTCACTGTTTTGTGGAGGTTATAGTCCATACGATGCTGGCTCCAAGGCAGAATGGAACAAATTACGGTGCGAGAAAACAGCCTAAGTACCAAGAGCAAAAATGAAACAGTGGCAGCAAGTAAGCCTCTTTTATTCTTTATGTTGCATGGAGATCATTGCACATAGGGCGGTGTAGTACTCACAACCATAATCCCAGCGTTGGATCAGGAATCAGTCACAAATTCTACGTTCTTCCCATGACTGCTGAGCATTTGGAGAGACACACAGACCCAAACCACAACAGCTGCATTCTTCTTTTCAGGAGAACTTCAAACTTGACCTTCACCTTGTACATCATTTCTTGGCTTGCAGTGCAGCTCTCTCAGCCTTGCGGCACACAGCCTTCATCTTCCAGCACTGGCCCTTGGGCATTCTCCAAGCAGAACCTTCAGCCTCCTATCCTTGTGCCTTTGGCCTCTTGATACCGACTTGCAAGAGCTATTGCTGTGGGCTGCATGCCCTCCTCTCTGTCCCATAGGTCTCCCGTGTGCCAAAAGTGATTTTCAGTCTTCTGCCTGTGACTTAGGGAAGCACTGACCATTTCAATAATCAAAATCTATGGAATCTGCTGCTATAGCACAAGAATGTACAGTTGGAAGCTCACATGCATTGAAATCTAGTGCCTCTGCACTTACTTAGAATAGTCACTAACTCCTTAGAAGTATGAAGAACGATAGATAAGATGAGTGAAGAGAAAAGAAAGGTTAAACCAGCAGAAAAGACACATAGTATGGAAAAGATTTTTTAAAAGGTAGAAGATGTGCAGTTATAAATTGTTATGATGGCGTGTTTCCAATCTCTTTCTTAATACTGCCTGTCTATATATTTCATTGAGTGCTATTAGGCCTCTGAAATATGTTTTTGAACTAAGTTGACTTCTTTTCTTTCTTTCTTTTTTGTTCTTTTTTTGAGACAAGGTCTCGCTATGCAGTTCAGGCTGGCCTTGAGCTCACTTTTGTAGCCCAGGCTGGTCTCGAACTCGCACCGATCCTCCTGCCTCAGCCTTCCGAGGGCTGGGATTAGAGGCCTGCACCACCAAGCCCAGCTAGGTTGACTTCTATTTCTTGAACTTATCCCACTATTTGCAATCACAGTCTCTAAATTAGTTTTATCATAAGATTTGGGTAAACACAGAGAAAAGTATTTCACTAGAGGCATGATTACTATTTTTACTAGATCCATTGTGTGACTCTGGGCGAATTATTTAACTTGTCTTCAGGGAAATAGAAGTAATAATTTTCCTGGTTTTTGTGCCAATTAAGTGAACATATGCACATAAAGTATGCAAAAATGTTTTACTCCCAGTAAGCATTTTGTGTATTGAGTCTTGCTTGTGTCTTTCTCACACTGTAAAAAAAAATTAAATCTGTCAATACCATACCATATGTTGCATTTTACTATAGCAGAGGGAAAAGCCTATTTATTTGGAATGAATTCATTTTAAGAAATTGTACAGTAATATTATTTAATGAATTAGAGAAAGAAAAAGAAATAAACACAAATGATTACACATATGTCAGTGCTTTCTCTAAAAAATAAAAACTCAATTTATAGTAAAAAGTTGTTCCTGCATTATTGGAGGACTATATTTAGCTTGACAACATAAAGCTTCACAAGTTAAGTCTTCTTTTCTATTTAGTTTGGTCTGTTAGAGATAACTTCTCCAAATTTCCACCTGCAAAGTAGGTAAATAATAGACTCTCCTCTCTTCAGATTTCATTAAAAAATAAAGGAAATGCAGATATTCGTAGTCTCAGAAGGATAGTGTCCAATTTTCTTTCCAAAGTGTAAGGGAGGTAAAAATATCTGGGATTGGTAAGGTAAGTCTAGAGAGGTCTGCTATGTCACCACATTCGCCCATCCCCTCCCTTCTTTCCTGGGAAAGACCTCTGCAAATATGGACACAGTGCTATGGTTACAGGAAGCCAGTCAGTCTCCTCCACCTGCTGGGACACAGCTTTGAATAAAGGCCTTTTACTTTGCAGCAAAATAAGTGTTCATGGGTTTGGTCAGCAGAAAGGAAATGGACTTTCAGTGATCAGTATCAGGACTGCTTATAACTTGTATCACAATACTGCTCTGGAATAAACTAACTTCTAATAGTCTTATTTCTGAGAAGGAACAATCTTGAACTATGTCACAACTATTGTCTAGAGTTTTACATGCAATACAACTTGGTGCTTCAATGCTGAAAACCACTTACGATAAAATTATTTGTCTGTGAATGAATTAACCAGTCAAGGTCACATTACCTTTCGTCTCTAATAAAATACTTCTTGTGATTCTTAAACCTGTATAGAAGAACTGATGTGTTCAACTTTAAATGATGAACTAAAATGCTCTCTGTGTCAAAAGCAAACCAGATGGCCAGAAAGATAACACCACTTTAAGAAGGAATTTAATTGTCTTTCATAGCTTAGAAACTAATTCTATTATTTTTACTCAGATGAAGACAAGCAATGAAGAATATTTTTTACAAAAAATATGGGAGAATACAATGCATCTCAACTCAGTATAATTATTACATTAATGAATACAGTCATATATTTCCAAAACCAAATCAAAGGCTTGTCTCTTGGGAAACATACAAATTATATAATGTGGTAAATGGTTTCAAGGGAATATGCTATGTTTTACACCACTGAAAAATGTAAATATTTTGTATATAATAGCTGTATGCAATATGCTAAAGTAACTTTTGTTTTTTCTTTTTTTCCAGAGAAAGTCACTTAGGGCTTTGTGAATTTTAAACTACTGTACAACATCTTATCAGGAGAGTTTTGACTCAGTTTACAACATTTTTTCCATTGGGACTACTGTACTATTTTTCCTGCATATAAAACACTGTTTAAAATCCAGTGAATCTGTGGTCATAGTTAAACTTGGCAACCAGTCTTTCTGGAGGAAGAATCAATAATATGACTTCCTTACAGAAACTATGTTTATATTAGCTTTGCATTGTTGTTATAGTAATGCTTTTTTAAAAAATAGCATTTCCTTAGAACAATACAAAGTAAGTTTTATATATTACAATTTTGTAGATTCAAAATCTGATGGAGTTCTCAATGGACTAAGGTCAAGAAATTAACAATACTCTTCGTTCTGCAAGGTCTAGGGTATTTTTGTTGTTATTGTTGTTGTTTGAATTTTCTGAAAAATTCCTTCAAGGTTGGGATCATGAGCCCTTTTTCTTTTAAAAATACAGTGTAAATTATTCTCCCCCTTTCTAAGTCTATTTTCTGAATATTTTCTACTTCATATAATGCCGTTACTTCCTCTCCTCAGATGACCTAGGATATTCTCTTTATGTTAAGGCCAGGTGTTTAGCAAACTTAATTTTCTCTGAAACTTTAATTACATCCTATCATTTAATGTAACAGATTCACATTCCTGAGAGGATGATGTGGATATGTTTACAAAAAGTTTTTTTTTTTTTTTTTCTTATCAGAGGAAGGTTTCTTGCTTTCTAAATTGTCTAGTTAGCATCATTTGCTTTGTTCTATTTCAGAAATGTGCTAATCACGTCATTTACTACATATGCTCATTCGATTAAAAGTTGCAGATACATAATAGAACCATTAATTTGTATTTTTGTAAGAGACTAGATGTTGTCAATATCAGCAAAGGTTAAAAATTAGAAGAACAAATGGTATCTGTTTCATTTCAACATGAAATGAATAACCAAGTGTCTATGCAATTTATCTTTCCATTGAAAGCAAATATAGCCACCCAATGTCAGGCAGTGTTCCTTACTTCTTGATAAGCTCAGTTTAATAATTTTATTAAAAGCACATACATATTGAATATAGTTATGTGATAGAGCTAAACACTATGATTTGAAGACATGTAGATATACTAACTTGAAGGGAAAATACAAATACTACATACAATGTTAAAAACAGCCACCAGGGCTTGCCAAATAGTTCAGCTGATTAAAGCCCCTGTGAGCAGGCACAGGGCTTTGATCGCCAGGCCTGCCATGCTGGCCGCACCCCAGGGGAGCACAGAGAGGGCAATTGAGACTGAGCGTCGTGATGCACACCTATAATCCCAATGTTTGGGAGGCTAAAAACAGGCGGATCACCTGAGTCCAATCTATGTAGTGAGACCCTGTAGACCCTTTACTAAATACATAAAAAGAAATAAATAAGAAAGAAACACCACACCCAGTCTCAATTGCTGTCTCAGTGTGTTCCCAGGGGCAGGGCTGGTGCATGTTAACATTTCTAAGCTAGATAGGTAAGTCTTCACAAGTTAACATCTAAATATTTTTCCTCCTAAATATGAGATACCTAACTATTTGCACTGTTGATCTTAGCATAGTTGTTTTGAAGAATAAAACAACTTAAAAACTTCTAGTTAACTCAACATGTTATTTCATGAGTCTTGCAGAATTTGTCAACCTTTATAAACCTTTTGTAGATTGGCGTTATTTTAATCTTCTTTGGGATAACTCTGCTATATTTCATTACTCATTCTTTACCTACATTTTCAGCCTAAGACATTTGATTCTTCATGCTAGCTACATGTATAATGTATAAGCTTTCTATAATTGAAAGAAGATGAAAGTCAGAGTGTACTTGCTCTCTGAATTTGCATGCATATACTTGGTAATTTTTTTGTACTTTGAAAGCATACATTCTCAACATAACAATATAGAATAGTCGTTCTCTATTTTTGTGTAATAAATTGCTGCAAACTTAGCCCTGTGTCTATTATGTTACACTTTCGACTGGTCAGATTCTGGATGTGAATTATCAAGTTTCTTTGCTTGGGTTTCCACAGAATGTAGTGAAGGGAAAGGCCAGAAATCCAGGCTCTTTAAAGATCAGGGTCTTTCTCTAGTCGGTACAGCAGAAACAGCCCAAGCTACTTTGCTTATACTTATTAGACTTAAGTTCTTAGCTCCACTGTGCTGCTCACTATTTTCAGACCCTGTGGTCTTCTTCTCTGTACCTCACTGGCTTCCCCTAGGTGAGGATAAATGCTTGCTTCTGATAATCCGCCTTTATTTTCAGGGTTCATCTCACTAAATCAGTTCAGTCTATGACAATCTCTTTTTTAATTAACCTAAATCAAACACGAAGTAAAATTTTGTTACGCAGACTGATCTAAATTGGAGAATATGATTCTGTCAGTCACAGCATTCCTTACACTCATGAAGAAGGATTATCCAAGGTTCAAATAAATCCTTGAAGCCAGGCGTGCTGGATCACACCTGTAATCCCAGCAGTTGGAAGGCTGAGGCAGGAGGATTGGTGCGAGTTCGAGACCAGTCTGGGCTACAAAAGTGAGCTCAAGGTCAGCCTCAATTGCATAGCAAGACTCTGTCTCAAAAAGACCAAAAAATAAATAAATAAATAAATAAATAAATAAATAAATAAATAAACCCTTGATCAGGAAAATTTAGGTTTCTCAGAATTCTATAATGGATGAGTTCTTTAAAATTTGAAATCAGTATTATTAATCTGGACAACACAAAATTAACGTTTAAAGTAAATGCAAATTCTCTGTGACAAGTGTACTCATGTGTGGGAAACATGTACAAGCAAAAAATGAGAAAAAAATGAGATGCTGCATATAGCTTTACAATCCCTTCATATGATTTTTGCATGTGTTTTAAAATTTAAAGCACAATTATATTTGTATTGTACATACTTATGAAATGATCCCCTGTTTGAAATTTGTTGCTCTTGCTCTATGTTGATCATTTGAGAATTTGACTCTTTTAAACTTTCAAAAATATTTATTTACTCTTTCAGAGTCTCTGAGAGTGTCAGCTGTAAGCTTAAGCTCACATGAGTTATAAAGTATACCCACCATCTTTTACTTGATCTGTAGTACTGAAAACACTTTCTTATAGTGAATATACTCTTTCTTGAATGTTTAATCATAGCCTTATTTCCCTGGGACCACTTGAAGATTTTATTCAGCAAAGAGAGTCAAAAGAGCATTAGTCCAACTATGGAATTATTCATCCCATGAAGACCGAGGGTTGAAACAAGAATGTGCCTTATCTACCATAGCACTTCAGTGAGAATTTTAAGCATCTGATGTGATACACTACAAATTTCACCTGATGGCTTCCTATGGAGATGACATATGGACACAGCAGATGCCCAGAGATAACCTGACCTCTGACTGAGAGACTGTAGTAAAGTAAGGCTAATGCTCCTTTAGGTGGTACCACTATTGACTAAATTTGACTAAAAGTATAGCTACTTATTATTCACACAGAATAAACATGAGGTTTTTCTCTATATGTTGCTTCTAATAAGAAGACTTAAATAATTAACATAGTTCACATAAAGTAATTAATCCTCATTAAACAAAATTAATTCCAATTTAATTATCTACTATGGACTTTATTTATAACTTAGTTCTTTACCAGTCAGGCTATCATTTTTCCAGAAACAACATAATAAATATTGCTTATATTTTTATACTCTACTATCTTCAATCAACTTATAATTTGACACAATACAGGTTAGCAGCAACATGTCAAATAGGTAATAGTTAATATTATATCAGTTAATTGATATAAAACAAACTGTTTAATAGTTAATTTTACTTAATTTATTCAAGCATTAGTAAATGAAGAAGATAGATTAATTTGATTATCATAAAGAGAGCACTTGGTTGTGTATTTGGCTTTTAAATAAAATGATAATAGTTTTCATTAAATATAAATTTATTGCAAATCATCCACTTTGAATTCTAGTTCACACAAATTTCAACTCTAATTGTGATGTAGTTATGTATTACAAGTAATACACAGGGAATTTCTGATTTCTTACTGTCTTAGTTACTTTTTATTCATTGCTGGGACAAAATGCCAACACTCAAAATGAAGGAAGGAAAGGTTTATTTAGCTCACAGTTTGTAGAGGTTTCAGTCCATATTTGGCTGGCCCAAGGCTGAGTGGAGCAGGGCGGAGAGTATCCAGTACATGGCGGCACAACAGCATCAAAATTGTGACAGAGGTAGCCAATCAATCAGGGTAGCAGAGCAGCAGCAACAGCTCCAGTCTGTCTCTCTGTCTCTCTTTATATTACATTCAGGCTCTCTGCCTTAGCTCCCACCCTAGGCTACACCCATAATCCCAGAAGTACTTTGACCCATAATCCCATCAGTACTAAAACCCATAATCCCAGGGATCATGGATCAAGTCTCAAACTCTAGAAGTCTCCGCCCAATAACTACATGAGGCTTTGGGGGGACAACTAGACATAAACCATAACACTTACCTTTACCTCATGTTTGTTAAAGCATATGTATGCTTTGTTGTTGTTGTTGTTTATATATTTGGCGCAAGGTCTCACTACACAACTGAGACTCATAGTGATCCTGCTGTTTTCTGCCTCTTCAGCGCTGGGATTACAGACATGCTTGACCACACCTGGACTCAGTCACTGGTTTAGCGCACTTCAGGAGCTGAGCCTACATGGCATGTGGGACAGGAAATCACCCCGGTTCCTCTGCTCACCAAAGCAGGCACTTAGTCTCTGAACTATCTCACCAGCCCCATAGGTATTCCTTTACATTAACGATTTTCATCATTTTGCCAGGTCATAAGTCCTTTGTGCTGTCTAAAATACTCTAGATGATTTTTGCAACTCTTAGCTGTTAAATCGATGGTCTTCGCGGTTACATATATTTTGCTTTTTTCTTTTTTTTTTTTTTTTTTTTTTTTTTTTTTTTTTTTTTTTTTTTTTTTTTTTTTTTTTTTTTTTTTTTTTTTTTTTTTTTTTTTTTTTTTTTTTTTTTTTTTTTTTTTTTTTTTTTTGTAATGTTCTCCATTCAATAGGGACTTTTTTCTCTGTTTTGATTAGTGCTAAGTGTCAATCATGACCATTTTAATAATTTACGCTTACTTTTGTTAACTGTGTAATTTCTTTCCTGGACCACTTACATCACATATAAATGAAAATTCATTCCTCATGCTTCCAAGAAGTATAAATTTCAATTCTCAAAGTTACATTTTCTGTTTGCATCACCACTGGTCTGGCACATTAAATGATTCACCACCTTCTTAAAAATATGATTGCTCTTGCTTGACAAATAGGATCCATTCCTTCATTGTGAGATGTGCACAAGGTTTATTTTTTCCATATGGCTACTCTCACTTCCTGGATAGATTGTTGAAAATATGTTTCCCATTGATTTGCTTTAATTTTTTTTTAGAAATTAATTGAACATGTAAGTCTCAAACGGTGATTTATTTCTTCATTCCTCATCTTCTAATCACTGATTCCAATGATCTAGAAGTGGACATAACACTAAGAAGTTTCAAACTTGATTACAAAAAATAATCAAACAACCAAATACAATAGGAATGCCACTGGACAAGATCTGAGCCTATCAATAAGGAAAGTCTGCAGAACAATGGAAACCTTGGAAATGAAAACCCAGTGAATCAAAAAAAAAAAAAAAAGTGAACAGAATATCTCAATACAAGGCCAGACTAAGCAGAGGTAAAATTTCAGGTCTTGGAGAAAATTTATTGAATTTCTACAGTCATATAGCAAAACAGAAAAAAAGTGCGCACAAGGTCTGCAAGAATCTAATGCATGACTACAAAGACAAAGAAACAAAGTTTCAGAGGAAAAGAAGAAGGCACCAAGATAATGAATTCATAGAACATTTAGTTAGTGAAATAATGGTACAATGTTTTTCAAATCTCATGATGTCTATTTTTATCAGACAAACCACACTGTCAAGCATAACTTCTATTATGATTTAATGTTATGCTATTTCTTTTCTTTTCTTTTCTTTTCTTTTCTTTTCTTTTCTTTTCTTTTCTTTTCTTTTCTTTTCTCTTCTCTTCTTTTCTTTTCTTCTTGAGACAGGGTCTTACTACATAGATCAGGTTGGCCTTGCACTCACTGAGGAGCCCAAGACAGCCTCCAACTTGTGATCCTTCTGCCTCACCCTCCTAAGTTCTGAGATAGTAGATGTACAGTGTTATCCTTGGCAATGTTACTCCTTTAAACATTGTGAGATATTTTTTTCAAGCAGATCACTGCTATCTAAGTTTATTAAATTTTCATTGGAATATGAGACTTGGCTTGTCGAATTTTGGTTAAAAATAAGCACATCGCATTTGATTTGAATTGTTTTGAAGCTATGAAATGTAATCATAAAATTTAGTAAATGTTCAATTTAAAAGTAAGTTAGAGTAAAACACACATTGCTAATAATGGTTCTCAAAACATAATCTCTCAATACAGTTATTCTTCTTCATTGGTGTAATTTTATTCTTCCTTTTCATTTTCTCCTTACCTTTAATTCTTTCTTCCAAATTGCACTACAGATTAGATTGTTTCTTATTATTATGGGTAAACTTAAAATTTCAGTTATTTTGTAAATCTTATCTAGCTTCATTTAAAACTTTTTCTTGTGTTCTATTTTATGTATTTCATTTCTAGCTGTGTAATATAATTGTAAATTTTCTATCATCACTTTTTTTTTAGTTTTTTTTACCTATTATCACTTGACATTATTTTCAAGAATATTAAAAATATTCTTCATATTTATCAGCAATCACAATTTCTGCTATCTGCACTAATTTATTTTGACTGAAATTTCTGTTAGCCTTAATAATTCTTTTTTTTTTCCTCTTTTTTTTTTTTCTGGAACTGGGGATTGAACTCAGGACGTTGCACTTACAAAGCAGACACTTGTGCCCCTGAGATATCTCCCCAGCCCCAGTCTTAATAATTCTTTAAATACATTTTTTGATTTCTTTGTCCTGGTGGTGAATATTCAGCATGACTATCTGAAGTATATCTTTATTTTGGTTCCACTTTGAAGTATATTCTCAATCTCCATAGAATGATGTATTGAGGTGATTTTAAAAAATAAAAATTTAAAGTTACGAATAGAAGATAGTAATTAAAAAAAAAAAAAAAAAAGCATTAGGGTTTGACCTCCAGTACTGCATGCTGCACTGTCCAAACCCAGGGGCATGCTTGAGCTGGCCACCAAGACAGGGCGTGGTGGTGCATGTCTGTAATCCCAGTGCTAGGGAAGCTGAAAATAGGAGGCTCACTCTGAATCCGACCTACACAGTGAGAACTTGTTCCAAATACATTAAAATAATACTAAAATATTTAAAAGTAAAAAACAAACAAACAAAAAAACCCAGAAGTACAAGCAATACAAAATGTCACTAAACAAACTAATAGGAGTTCAGCAATAGTTGCTGTATTGCACAATGGCATTTTCAAATTAGTTGTTCAGATTATCAGATATAAACATGAAAAATTAAAAAACAAAGCAAAACAGAACAGTGACATAAAAGTTAACAAAATTTAACAATAAGAATAAAGACACAAGCCGGGTGTGGTGGCGTACGCCTGTAATCCCAGCACTCGGGAGGCTGAGGCAGGAGGATCAGTGTGAGTTCGAGACCAGCCTGGGCTACAAAAGTGAGCTCAAGGCCAGCCTGAACTGCATAGAGAGACCCTATCTCAAAAAACAAAAAAATAAAATAAAATAAAATAAAAAATAAAATAAAGACACAAAATATTTAAACATTAACTGATACCTTTCAAAAGACCAGCAGAAATTGGCAGTACACTTATCCAAACTATCCTGCATATATATGCATAAATATATTTTTCCCATCAGTCTGTTGTCATTTTCCTCAACCCACCTTTTTTTCCCTGCTGAAAAATTCCTTCTCTTTCACAGTATCTATTATTGTACCTCTCAGATTTTATTTACTCTTTTAGGTTCTCGCACTAGCAAGACAAGATGATGGTCGCACATGTGGGTCTGGTATATTTCACTGAAACATACCGTCTCTAGTTGCATCCATTCATCTACAAGAGTCTCAGATTTATCTTTTTACATCTGAAGAACATTCCTCTGTGTAAAAACACCATACTTTTTTATGTATTCCTAATCTGAGGGCTACATGGGTGGTTTCCAAGATTTAGGTAGGACAAACTGCTTCTCTGGACATACATGCTCGTTATCACTGTGGTATAACGATTTTAGTTCTTTAAGAAAAGTGCCCAGCCAGGGAAATCCTGGCTTCAATAGAACTTCCAGTCTTAGATTTTCCAGGAATATCTGTGCTATTCCCATAATGATTGTACCAACCTGCACTCCCAACAACGTTAGAGAAAGGTTTCTTTTTCACTGACAGCTTATCCATCATTTGTTATTAGTTGATTTCCTGATCATAGACATTTTTCTCTGACATAAGAAGGGATTTTAGTGTCCTTTTAATTTACATCTCTTGAATGATCAATGATGTTGAACATTTTTAATATATATGTATACATACATGTACATGTATACTTTTCAATTGTACCTCTTCATTTGTGAAGCTTATATTCATCTCATATATGTACTTTTGGATTGGGTCTTTAAATTTTGGAGCACTCATTTCTTTAAAAAAATCTTTATATGTTTTAGAAATCCTTTGTCTGAGGTCCACTGCACTAGAATTAAATTCATAATTCATGAGTTTAATTTTTATTCTGTTCGTGATTTCTTTTGACATGCAGAAAATTTTTTAAAACATGTGATTCCAATTGTTGATTCGTTGAAATATTTCCAATGCAATTTGATTTTTGCTTAGGAGTTCTCTATCAGCACCTATGTTCTGAAGATTTCCACCGACTTTCTCTTCCAGGAGACTTAGTATTTCAGTTATAATATTTAAATATTTGATACATTTTGACTGTATTTTGGCGCATACTGGCCAGCATGGTTCTGTTTTTAGTCTTCAGCATGTGCAAAGCCAGTTTCTCCAGCAGCACCATTTATTAAAGAGACTTTGTTTCTTCCAGTGCAGCTATTTGGCCCCTTTGTCAAAGATAAGACATCTGAGGAGGTCTGTGGTTGTGCCTGCATCTTCTACTCTGTTCCACTGATCTTTAGCACCGCCCCTTTATTTATTTATTTATTTATTTATTTATTTATTTATTTATTTATGTATTTTTTTGCTAGTATCTGGCTGATTTTATTACAGGAATGTCGCAGCATAATTTCAAGTCAGAGATTGTGATCTGGTGTCTTTCCTTTATTTCCCAGAATTGCTTCTGCTCTTGTAGGAATTTTAGGAATGTCTTTTCCTAAAAGACTGATGGTGGGCTTAGCCATTTTGCTTTCTGTGAAAGCCTGAGAGAATGCTTTTCTCTGAGTGACTCTCCTTAGACACACTATAGTTCATTCGCCCCTTTCCTCTGAGGTCCCATAATCTCCTTGACCAGAAAATTTGGGACACCTCTGCATTATAGGATATTACAGCACAGGTTCTCTTATATCCTGGGTCTTCATTGACCTTGAGTGATTCGTCCCGAAGGCTGACACTAACAACAGTTTTACAAAGCACTGCCTATGGTTCCAAACTTAATCCTGAGGGGATTTGACCCTGGAAGATACCAAAAAAAAAAAAAAAAA